>JAJLTV010000071.1:0-69023 GCA_030568405.1 Myxozyma monticola | reverse complement strand
TTTCGTTCTGGACTAGAAACTCGGCGGTCATTGTCCATACTTCAACTAGAGATTTCGGAGAAGCGTTGAATCGAGTGCGAATCATCTTATTTCTTCGTCTGAAACTCTGGGTACCAAATCGGATATAAGTATTGCCAGGTAAATGATCAAAGGTGATGTGATGGCGTTTCTCTCTCTCTCGGCGGTATTGGTCGGTCTGTAGCCCTGGGATCTGATGAACGAGTCGCTTTCGAGGCTTGATCTTCGGTTAAACTAGCGCAATTCCGCAGTATTTCCGCTCAATATATACAGTGCTGGGATGAAGCTATTAGCTATTATACAAGAATCCTGTAGGACTAAATTAGCCACGTCGAAAGGTATGGGATCGATAGTGTGCGATGAGTTGCAACGTCACATAGGCGTGCGGCGCGATATATCTGAGAATCTCCTCGACATAACTATTACTATAGAGATAGAGCACCCTGTTTACATTGCTATACAGAGAGACAACTATACACATACAATGTCTCTCGCAAAATACCCTTCCAAGAAACATGCGCTCTCAGTGACAACCCACCTAACGACACTTCTCCCCACCGCATTCACTAACCCGTCCACATCCCCAGCATTCCTTCTTGCATCTCCCCGTACAGTCTACTGGCCGTTTTGCGACCAAACCCAGCCGTTTCGACAAAACCGAAACTTTTACTATCTTTCGGGATGCGATTTGCCGGATTGTTATCTGACGTATGACACGGATGCGGATAAGATTGTGCTGTATCTGCCGGAGATTGATCAGGACGATGTGATTTGGAGCGGCATGCCCGAGTCCCTGGATGAAGCTAAAGCTCGGTATGATGTCGATGACGTGAGATATGTGACGTCGCTTGCGTCCGACCTGGCGGCGTTTGGAACGAGAACGGTGTTTACGGTCGAACCATTGACGAGTTTGGCTGAGCATTCTGCGCAACTGGGTAGTTTTGCTGGGGCGGGGAATTTCGCGGAGGCGGATGCTTTGTTTTTGGAGGCGTTGGGGGAGGCGAGGTTGATTAAGGACGAATACGAGCTTGCGTTGATGCGTCGGGCGTCTGAGATTTCCGATAATGCGCATTTCAAGGTTATGTCGACCATGACGCTCAACACGAACGAGACTCATTTACATGCCGAGTTTGTTTATCATTCGATTCGAGCCGGTTCCAAGAATCAATCCTATGATCCGATTTGCTGTTCAGGACGCAGCTGTTCGACGTTGCATTATGTCAAGAACGACGATGATCTGGCCGGTCGACAATTGATTCTCATCGACGCTGGCGCGGAGTGGAAAAACTACGCGTCGGATGTCACGAGAACGTTCCCGGTTTCGGGAGACTGGACGATTGAAGCGAGGGCGATCTATGATCTCGTGCTGAGTATGCAGACGGCCTGCCTTGAGCGCGTTGCGCCGGGCGTGCTGTGGGACGATTTACATCTTTTGGCGCATAAGATTCTGATTAAGGGGTTTCTTGAGCTTGGGATTTTCACAGGAGGTTCAGCGGAGGAGATTTTAGAGTCTCGGATCTCGGCCGCGTTTATGCCGCATGGACTGGGCCATACGCTTGGTATGGACACGCACGACACAGCCGGCCGTCCGAATTACGCTGATCCGGATCCCATGTTTCGGTATCTTCGTATTCGGCGGCCGTTGTTGGCAAACATGATGGTGACAGTTGAACCTGGGATTTACTTTTCGCCGTTTCAGATTGATCCGTATTTAGACGGGGATGCGGGGAAGTTTGTTGATCAGGCTGTGTTGAAGAAGTATTGGGATGTTGGCGGGGTGAGGATTGAAGATGACGTGCTGGTTACGGAGACTGGGTTTGAGAATTTTACAAAGATTACGAAGGATCCGGATGAGATTAGTAAGATTGTGAAGGCTGGGCATCAAGGGTAGTTTGATTCATATGATTTTACGGAGTATTCGTTAAGAACACGATTGAAATTAAAGCTATATAACAAGCAAATACCCATCCAAAAGCAACACCGCATAATCCAAACGAAGCCAAAGTAACCCAAATTACGCAAAAGTAGCCAAGCATAAATATCCAACCAACAATTCCAGTTAATATAACCAAGTTTCAAATCGCCATATAGTCCAGTTCCGTACCCTATCCTTAAAAATTAAGCAAAAACACCTAAATTCCCTGTGTAGAAAGTTCTAGATATAAGTAGTATATATCTAAACCGCAATCACTACATATGACGAAGCATGAATGCCAAGTTCGGGAAATACTCTCCGTACTTCATAGTCATCGGACACGCGATCCCGGGCGGCAATCCGCGTTTCACGGCCGCGACGTACTCCGCAAACATGAGATGCGTAATCTTATCTCCAAACACGTCTCTAATCGAGACCGTCTCGTCGACCGAGATATTCAGCGGCGCCGGACAGTCGAACTTGAGATGGATCGGAGTGCGGAATCCGACGGGCCCGTTTAGGCAGTAGAATGCGGCGAAAGCGTAGAGAAATGAGGCTTGACGCATGGTCAGCTTGGTAGACATTTCTTTCTTGTGACGGACGGTGTCGATGATTGTGGATTGCTTGAAGAGTGCCGCGAGCGCGTCCGGGGTAAGTGTGGAGGATTTGGGACCGTCGCCGGTGGAAGAGGCACAGTCGGCTGCGCTTTCAATGTCTTCCGTGCCTGCGCCGTCTTCGGACTCGCTCTCGCTTTCAGCATCCTCCTCTTCATCTTCATCGTCGTCATCCTCCTCTTCTTCGTCATCATCATCATCATCATCGTCGTCGTCGTCCTCCCGCGTACTCAAATCAGACTGCCAACTCCCATCACTCGACTCCGTATCACTAAGCGTCACAGTCCCCGTATCCCCATCATCATCATCCGTCGTCGTCATATCCCCCTCAATATGCGTCTCTGACAATTGTGAAATCAGACGACCAACGTCAACGAAATCAGCAGCCGTGAGCGTGTCTTCCAGTCTTCCCTCGAGCCCCCCGGACGTGACCTGGTCGTTCGTGGACATATCTGTCAAGCGCTTTGGAAATACGATTTAACAGTGGAGAGTAAAAGGCGATTGCGTGTTGCTGCAACCTGCGTGGTACGTGTATGAGTATATCAAGGGTGTGTATATATATATCGGGCTGCTGGCTGCTGTGAATTGGTCGAGAGTCGAGTGATCATGAGCCGGGGGGAACCATCGCGGCCCGCGTTGGGAGTTCCAATGACGTTGGCGTGTGACAGCGAATTGAGTTTCCCCGGTCGTGCGCTTGCCCGCCGCGATTGGCCGATTCCAGCGCCTCAACTGGGAGAATTGGAACTTTTAAATAAAGATTGCTACAGAGATGTATTCATAAACGCAGCTCATAGTTTTTCTCTCTTTTTGAGCTAGATTAAGGCGATTTGCGGGCGTAAAGTGGATGCTTGCGTAACCGGCATGGTGCACTATTATTTAGGCCATAACCGCCAGAGTTAGTGCGGCATTACCTCCTGAGCCGCACAGTCTGCGAATCATGAAATTTCCGTTTCCTCGAAACAGAACCAGATACATGTCCGGTACAAGCTACAAAGACATATACTGTACAGCATATATACATGGACCGATAACCCTATTGAAACAAATGAGCAGGGACGAGTGTAGATCTTTACTTTTACAAGAAGATGTCAACGTCCAAGGCTCTCGCGAAAGCACCGAGATGGCAGAAAGCATGGATCAAACGGCGATACACGCGCCGGCTTTCACCACCCTGGCAGCCAAACGGGCCCATGTTCCACCGCACTCCGACATTCAAGGAACAGAAATCATTGGGCTTGAACAAGGATAAACCGGCATGGAGCGGTACGAATCGGGAGTACGGGATCACGGACGCAGAATTGCTTGATGTGTACCTATCCCAGGAAGTCTACGACGTGCAGATCGCGCCCGCGAAGAAGGTGTTGGAGACACGGATCCAGATACCACAGACGCTTCAGCTTCCGTTTTCTCGCAAACTGTTTGTGCGACAGCAATTTCTTGGCGGGGCAGACGAGGTCTCGCGGACACATGTGTATCCCTGGTTTTTCGTGCCGCATATGAAAAACATATCACACACAAAGGCGATCAAAGGCGTCGACATGCAGTCGTTTGGCGGCGGTGCAATGTACAGCGCACCGCGACCTGGAACGTGGCCCGCGGATGCCAAGTTACAGTTTAAATATTTCCCGCGCGGGCATGCGTTGTGTGAATTCGCCAAGTCGAGGCCGGCGGTGTTGATCCTGCAGCGGGCAAAGACGAGCAAAGTCGGTCATGGAGCGATATACCGGTCGGCGGCGCGGAAGGTGCTTAGACGGGCTGTATTGGACGAGTGGTGTCGGGTGCAGGGGATCACGAGAGAGACTGCGCGGTGGACTGATATCCGGTCGTTTGAGCCGCCGTACGAGCAAAGCTCGACGGACGGAGGATTATGGTTTCTTGCGCGGGACGAGCGGGTTAAAGCGCTGGTTGAAGACGAGCGGGCCGAGATTCTGGACGGCGAGGAGGACGAGTTTGAGTCGTTTATGGTGAAACGGGATACGCAGCGGTATATCCGCGGGATCGATGGCGTGTTTGCGTTCGCGTGGAACAATAACCACGCCAACACGAGGCAACAGGACGACCGTCCGATTTCGGCGCCGGAGCTAGCGAAACTCGCGCGCGCGGCCGTGCAGGCTGCGATTCATGAGCATGGGTACGTGACCAATTCCATGAACTCCGAGTTTCGGGAGCAGATAGGCTCCGCGACGGCCGTGTTGCGGGACAAGAGCGCGACCGCTCAGGATCGGGCTGCCGCGAAACAAGTGTTGAATGCAAAGACGGGATCCGAGAAGGCTGCGTATAATCGGACACACCCGCGGTTTTTCAAGTGGGTTACGTTGTTCAACGCCAAATTCGGACAGGACGTGCAGTCTGCGCGGAGCGTGGCTGCGATCGAGAACAGGGACGACGTGGATAAGTATAGCGCGCTGGTCGAGCAGGCGGCGAAGGCTGCGGCCGAGTACGAGGCTGAGTTTGAACGGCTGCGGAAGAAATCCGGGTACGCGGACACTTATTTTTATTCAGCCGAGGTCGAGCAGCCTGCCAGGAGCCCGAATTGGCAAAACGGGAGAAAAGGGGTAAAGGAGAGGCGAAGAGGGTCGTGAGCGTGAAATAGTTCACATTTCACAAGTTGCGCAACTTTCACGTTTTCACAACTTTACCAGCACAATCACATTCACATGCCGCGCGTCGCATCGCAGCCACAGAAAAATGACTCGCTAAAGCTCGGCTCGCCAGTCAAACCAGGATCTGAGGATCAGTATGGCTGAGGCTTTCTGCTGCAGGAGCACAGTTCATGCTTACGCGAACAAGAACTCGACAGACATACAGAACGCGATTATTGCGACCAAGAACAGTTTTACAACAGTCAAAACAGTCATATCACGTCAATTAGTCCCACACTGCGTGAATTGAAGAAATTTCCTCAAATCTTCGCCATACCTTGTTCCAACTTCCAAGAGCCTAAGAGGTCAAGAACCGCTAACTGGTTGCAAAGTTGCAACCCACATCTCGCTCCGGCCGCTCATATCCGATCGGTGGCGAAAGCACATCTCACAAAGACCTCAAGTCCGCAAACCCTGCCCAAAGTTGCAACCGTCGGCGGGCCAACCGCGGGCCCACTAGCCCAGCAGCACGGGAAACTAAACACTAAAGCCCTCGGAGCGCGAGCCGAGTCTCCAAGAAGATTTAAGTTGTTCAGAAATCAGACAAGTAGAAACTATGTAAACTGCCATTCTAAGGAGCTAGGAGAGGACTCCGGCTAAAAGAAGTTAAAGATCGCGTGCAGGGTTTTTCTCGAAGTCTAACGCGGCGGCCGGCGATACGTTTTTACGTGAATAGATTTAGAGTTCAACAACGCGCTGGTTGCAGTTCTGGATTAAAAATTTTTATTTTTTTTTATTTTTTTAACTTACTATCTTGACTATTTTTTATTTTCAGGCGTTTTCTTTTTCTTCTTTTTCAGTGCCAGACGGCTAAAGTCGTTGGCTGATTGGCGGCCGTTTCAGGGTTCTGAGACTTTGTGAATCGGAGAGTTGGAGGCTTGCAACGGCCCGGACGGTGCAAAAATATAAAAATAAATAAAATAAATAAAAGCAGAATTAAAATAAAATAAAAACAAAAATAAAAAAATCCAGATTCGAGTCAATTGAACGAGCAAATTACCCAACCGCCACGCGCTTCCGCACTTGGCGCCATAACCGCGTCGATAGTGCTTGCTGCGTACCTTGAACGGCAAACACGACAAAAGTGAATTCGGCATGACAACAGTCTAGGTCTTGTTGGCGACCAATTTCAGCAGATTAACCAGCTTCCATGCGAAGTTGATGGGTACAAGTGGTGCGATTATCGCGGAGTGATTCACTAGAATTTGGTACTGTGGAATTGGAGACTGGTGTGGCATTGTTGCTACGGGAGTTTGGATTATCTTATCAGATAGCGTGACGAGGTTTCGCCAATTGAAGAAAGAAAGAACAAAGAAAGGGGATATACGAGGAATATCGTATATGCTTGTCACGCAAACACGCCAGAATGTTGCTAGTGGACGGTGAGAAGTACGCTTGGTAAGTTAACTATCTGTTTTCAGTTGCGTATGAGATGCGGGTTCTGACATGGAGGTAGTATTCGGTGCATACGAGGCCACAGGTCTTCGACATGCAAACATAGACAACGACCGCTTGTGCAAGTCCGGAAACGCGGGCGTCCGGTGGCGGAATGTAACCATCGGCTGGCAGTGTTGCCGGACGGGACCTGTGAATGCGGAGTTGCCGCGATTATCCTGCCGACGACGGCTGCGACCGCGAATGGAGCTGGACATATGAGGATTCGGGATGCGGATTCAGAGCAGTCGAGGGAGGTTGTGAAGCGGGATGGGCTGGAGATTGTGGTGGTGGGGGAGGAGGAACAGGAGGTTAGGATGCCTACTGGGCAAAAAGTCATTTTCGATAAGACTGGCGCGTCGATTGTGGATGTACCTGTCGCACGGCCTGCGCGACCGGGTCGGGGGAAGTCATGCTGCGGAAGCGTGAAGGAGGCGAAGGTTGATCAGGATCTGACGGTGTTGAAGGTTGAGGAAGAGGAGGAAGAGGAAGAGGAGGAGAAGGTGGTACATCAGGAAACACATGCGTGTTGCGGTGAAGTGAAACGGAAACCGGTGCAGTTGCGGTCGATTGTGCTGAAGCCGGACGCGTTCAGTCCTGCGATAGTGCGGCCGGTTAGTGATTATTATCATCCGCCGCAGGAGAGTTTGAATTCACAGCAGTCGACATCACAGCAGCAGCAAACACAACTACGACAGCTGCAGCAGTTACAGCTGCAACAGCAACATCATCACCAACAACACGAACAAGACCAAGAACAAGAGCAAGAACAGCTACAGTCACTAGACGACTACCAAGACTACTCAGCCGACTTCGGCCTAGACGGCTACAGCACAACAAGCCCAACAGTAGTCTACGACGACGCACTCCACTCGCTCGAGTCATATCTCAACACACCCATCTTGCGACCCCCACCGACAACGACCACTTCCACCTCCCCTCAACCACACCAACAATTGACTGCACGCGAAGTCGCAAGTCTAACTCGGTACAGCACACGGTCTGGTGTCGTCAGTTATCAGCCAGAGTACACCACGCCAATCCAGACCTCACAACGCGAACTCGGCGCGCACCTCGAACAGCTGCAACAACAGCAACAGCGGCACCACTCATCCGCCGTATCGACATCCGACGAGCTCGAGCTCGCGTCCCAGTCAGACTCACTAGACAGCTTGTTCTCAGTCTACCTGACCTCCGCGTGCGCGGTCCCAGGCGGCGCGTGTATGTGCGGTGACGGGTGCGGCTGTCCTGGTTGCACGAAGCACGGGAACGCGTTTTTGGACGAGCTTGAGGGGCTTGGGTTGGATGGACTTGAAGGGCTGGAAGGGTTGCCTGGACTGCCTGGGCTGCCTGGGCTGCCGGCCGCGCCGTGGCTCGAGTAGGGTTATTTTATTTGACAATTTGTACAGCGGATAATAGAAGCCATCGCCAATCACGAGATTTGCAATTCATTTCAAAGTAGAGCAGCGCGAAAAGCGCGAGGGACGCGTCGCGTCGCGGCTCGACCCTGTTTAATTGTCTAATCCGCACGCTGCAAATTACAATTTAGCGCGGGCGCAAACCAATTTGCCGCATCGGGCGCGCGGTAAACAAACAACAGCATCGCGCCACTGCCCAGGCCCACTCGCTGCAAATTGAAGCTGCCGGCGGCTGTTGTGGCCCGGAATCGACGCGGGCTTTGCTATTAGTTAACCCGTTTGGGCGCCGGAGGTTTAGTTTAGAGTTAGGGGCGCGCCGGTTGCGGTGGCGCTAGCCGGATCCGGCAGGACGAACACACGGGCTTACCCGGCTGGTTTGACCCTGCACTCTTACAACACGTAACACAGTGACTTAGTAAACTGCTAACTCTACTAACGACTTCATTTCTTGTGCTCACATTCATAAGTATAACAGACAGACGATCTGAGATCGTGTCACTTAAGAAGAAAGCTGCAGTTGTAGTAGTGAGAGCACTCGCTCACAACTCACACAGCTCACAACCAGTTCAAACCAGTGTGCAACCAGTTGTTTGAACCCGAACAACGCGTGGCCCGCGCGGCTGCAAACCGCCGAGTTGGGCCTAGCGCGGGACCCGCAATCTTAACAGAGTTCGGCGGCCGGCGGCATATAAACAGCAGCCAACATTCCGCAGCCCCTTCTTCCGCTCTTTTCTCTCTCCGTCCATTCCTTCCCAGTCCGCCTCGCCGCTCGCCGCTTCACGCTTCACCAGCCTCGTGCTCTCCTTCCCTACCACCGGTCCGCAGCCTCCACTCCTTAGGCCTGCTCCGTACGCTCCTTAGCTCCTCTACACGTCTTTACACGCTTTCTACACGTCCACACGTCTTCTACACGTCTTCTGCACGTCTACTTCCCTCCTCTCCTTCAGTAACCCACGCTCTTTCTTCAATCAACAATGAAGTTCTCCACCATCGCCTCCTCCGGCATCGCCCTTTTGGCCGCCTCCGCCACGGTCTCCGCGCTCGCCGTGGACTCGCCCCACGCGCACCACCGTCACCGCGCCCGCGAGGCCAAGGCCGAGCGTCGTGCGACCGTCGAGAAGCGCGCGGTCGACTACGTCTACGCCTACGTGACGGTGGTTGTTGACGCCGACGGCAACGTGATCTCGGACGCTTCGTCGCCCACGACCACTGCTGCTGCTACGTCGTCTGCTGCGGCCGTCGTTGCTGCGGCCGAGCCGACTACGACTTCGTCTGAGTACGTTGCGCCGACCTCTTCGTCTGTTTACGTCGCGCCCACTACTTCGTCTGAGTACGTCGCGCCGACCTCTTCGTCTGTCTACGTCGCCCCGACTTCCTCGTCTGTCTACGTCGCCCCGACTTCCTCGTCTGTCTACGTCGCGCCCTCGTCTACCTTCGCGACCTCGACCTCGACCTACGTCGCGGCCTCGTCGTCCTCGTCTGCCTCTTCCTCGACCTCCACCGGCCTCCTGTCCGCCTACCAGAACCCGACCGAGGCCTTCGTCGACGGCACGATCGAGTGCTCGTCCTTCCCCGCCGGCCAGGGTGTCATTGCTCTTGACTGGCTGGGCTTCGGCGGCTGGGCTGGAATCCAGGTCTCGGCCGCGGCCAACGTCGGCACTGCCTCCTCCTGCGGTGAGGGCAACCTGTGCTCGTACGCGTGCCAGCCGGGTATGTCCAAGACCCAGTGGCCGGAGTCGCAGCCGTCGACCGGCGAGTCCCGCGGTGGACTTATCTGCACGGACGGATACCTGTACCGTACCAAGACCGACACGGACTACCTTTGCGAATGGGGTGTCCAGGCCGCGCAGGTCGTCTCGGAGCTCGACTCGGTTGTGGCTATCTGCCGCACTGACTACCCTGGAACTGAGAACATGGTTATCCCGACCGAGGTCGACGCCGGTTCGACCGCGCCGCTGACTGTCGTCGACGAGGAGACATACTACATGTGGCAGGGCCAGTTGACCTCTGCTCAGTACTACGTCAACAACGCCGGTGTCTCGGTCGAGGATGGCTGCGTCTGGGGCACTGAGGGCTCGACCGTGGGCAACTTTGCGCCGCTCAACTTCGGTGCTGGATACTCCAACGGTGTTTCGTACCTGTCGCTGATCCCGAACCCGAACAACGCGAACGCGGCGAACTTCAACGTCAAGATTGTCGCGTCCGAGGGCGCCGTCGTCAACGGCGACTGCACGTACATTGACGGTGCTTACTCTGGTGGTTCTTCCGGCTGCACTGTTGCCGTGACCAGCGGAGTTGCCAACTTTGTGCTGTACTGATTTATCACTATTCTA
The DNA here is from genome assembly GCA_030568405.1 of Myxozyma monticola. Lineage (NCBI taxonomy): Eukaryota > Fungi > Ascomycota > Lipomycetes > Lipomycetales > Lipomycetaceae > Myxozyma > Myxozyma monticola. The sequence goes on along the minus strand of JAJLTV010000071.1, from coordinate 58,649 downwards.
TTTACCTGTGTGTGTGCTTTTTGTTTTTTGAAGTGCTTTTAAACTTGTGATGTGCGCGCATGACGAATATGCGAATATGGGTTGTGTTTATTGTGTACTATTAGCGAGTGTTTATGATCCCGAGATGACCTAATGAATATATCTTATAACTTACTATTTATGGGCGTTTAGCTGGTCGACGGCTAGTGAGGCCAGGAACTGTTCGCGACAGGAACGAACCGCACGTGGAGGGAACGTGATGGTAAACCTGTGGGAACGTGGCGAGGAGGGCGTATAAATAAACAGAGAAAAACACGTGCGCGGATCGAGCGACGTGCGCCACGCTGCGGCTCAGCCACGCGCGGCGGTGCGCGGCGGCTCGAGAACGAATTCGGATTCGACGACTTCGGCCTCGAAATACACACAACTCCCCCTCCTCCTCCTCCCTCACCACCACAACCACCCCATATAACTCCTCCCCCATCTACCTGCACCTCTCATAGCTGCTGCCACCGACCCACCCATGCGCTCCTCGAGCGAGCTAGCTCCGCCCACGCCGCTGCTCTCGCCGCGCGTTCTTTACGCGCAGGCGGCCGCCGACGCGGCTGCCGCCTCGCGCGCGCGCTCGCGCAAGGCGTCGTTGATGTTTGGGATTTTCAAGGAGCCTGTGGCTGTTCCGGGGAAGAGTAGCACGATTGTGGTGACGAGCGACGAGCAGCCGACGTATATCGTGCATCAGCCAAAGACGAAGACGAAAGCGATCGTGGTGGATGAACACAAGATCAAGTCGAGCAAGTCCGATTCCGAGTCCAACGACGAGTCGCTTGACGATGACGACGACGATGATGGGGAGCGGCCGCTTGCGGTTGAACTTGTTCCCTATGCGCATCAGGTCGGTGGACATTCTGCGCTCTTCAGATTTTCAAAAAAGGCAGTCTGCAAAGCCATGGCGCGGCGGGAGAATCTCTGGTACGAGGCCGTCGAGGAGAACCATTCGGCCCTGTTGCGGTTCATGCCGAAATACATTGGTGTGCTCAACGTACGACATACGCTCGACGCCGCGCAGGTCGTGCTTGACGACAACAGACATATCATCCCAGACTCGCTGATACGAAAGTATTCCGCCTCGGCGCCGCAGGATTCCCCCGGCGACTCGCCGCAGCACCTGCGCATGGCGTCTTGGGGATCCACGACGCTCAACCGCAGTTTACAGGAACAGGTTCTGCACGAAGTATTCGCGACTCAAGCCCCGCTGCGGCGTGTATCTGAATCCGGCGGCAACGGCAACGGCGGAGCAGGAGGAGGACCGAGGACGTTTCGGCGGCGGACGCAGTCGTCGAGAAGTCTGACTACGTCGCCGCAGTTTGGTCCGTCGTCCGCAGTCAGTGACGGCGAAGCCTCAGTTGAAGCGTCCCCGCGAACAGCTCCGAGAGATGACTCGACGTTGTTTCCCATCGACGATATCCAAGACGACGATATCACCGACATCACGCGCGACTTTAGCCGCGACAGCGACAACGACCACCGCAAACGCACTTCGTCTGCCGGCGCTTTACTTTCCTCGTCAACCCTCAAAGCCGATCTTTTGCCGCCCGTCCCGCGCGCCCGCAAAACACACACGCGCATAGAACGGTTCCTGCTCCTCGAAGATCTGACGTCAGATATGCTGCACCCGTGTGTCCTTGATCTCAAGATGGGCACCAGACAATACGGCATCGACGCAACTCCCGCCAAACAGCGCTCACAGTCCACCAAATGCGCGGCGACTACAAGTCGTTTACTCGGTGTTCGTGTATGCGGAATGCAGGTCTGGAGTCCTCGCACGTCGCAGTACGTGTATCGGGATAAATACGAAGGCCGACAATTACACGCCGGTTCCGAATTCGAGAGCTGTCTCCGCGAATTCCTGACCGGCGGTACGTCGTCCGCCGAAGCCGACGAGCACGCGGCCGTGCTGCGGCATGTTCCCCGGATCTTGCGCAAACTGCATGATATCGAGACAATCATCAAACGGCTAGTCGGATACAGACTCTATGGATCTTCCCTGCTGCTAATGTACGATGCCGAGAACCCGCGGTCGAAGATCAACCTGCGGATAATCGACTTTGCGCAGTGCGTCGCGGCAGGCGACTCAGCTCTCGCTTCGGCGCCATGTCCGCCTCGGTACCCAGACCAACCAGACATGGGTTACCTCCGCGGTATCCGAACGCTTAAACGGTATTTCTATCGGATTGGGAAAACGGCAGCGGCCGCGATTGGCGGGGACGTGTCGTTGGATGGGTTGATGGTTTATGGAGAGTATGACGCTGCTGCGTTGCATGCTGATATCGGAGATGGCGATGAGTCGGATCGGGATGAGCCTACTTCTGCGTGATTCTCTTTGGTTTTTGCTTTTGCTTTTTGTTGCTGATGTTGTAATTGTTACGATACGGAACGGGCGTTCTTGGGCTTTTGTTCTTCCTTTTGATACAGTATTTTTTTGACTGGGTGTACACTATAGACTGCACTTTTCTTAATTTTAATATACTTAATTGTCAACCACTTAATCTGAATCAAATAAGCCAGTACACCAACGAAACAATCGCAGCTCCGGTGGTAACTTCGCGCATACTCGGCACCACCAATCCGAATCCATATCTACAATAATACACCAACCCACACAACAACATAATCCACCCGACCGTCCCCGCAGCAGAAGCAGCCGATCTCCTACTTTTCGCGCGAGGTAGCTCGACACTGGCAAACGTCCGATCGATCGATTTCGCCATTTGCGACTTTGTAAACCGCGCAAGCACGGTTTCATGTCCCTTTTGCCCCATTTTCTCCAGTTCGGATGCCGAAGCTTCGAATAATACGTGTGCTAGCACGGGCGCCCAGTCAAGCACGTTCGCATCTCGTAACCAACCAGTCACGTTATCTGTAACAGTCTCGAGCGGACCACCGGACGTGGCTGCCAGGACGGGGGTTTTGAGAACCATTGCTTCGAGCGGGACGATTCCGAAATGTTCGTTGGTGGGGGTGTACAGCAGGGCTTTTGATGCGCTTACGAGCGCTGTGCGGAGTGGGGTTGAGATTGAAGGGATGAAGAAGACGCGGGTGGATTGTAGGTTTGATTTGAGCGAGGAAATTACCTGCTCGTCGTCGGGTGTAGTGCGGATTGTAGTGTGTGGAATCCCGAGGTTGTCGCAGAGCGATTGAAGTTCTTCCAGGTACGCTTTGTTTTCAGGTACTTTACTATCATACCCACCTGCAATCACAAGTGCCGTATTCGCGAAATCTGAGGTACCGCGTAAGGAAGCATACGCCATAACAGCCAACTCGACCCCCTTTTTGCGTTCAAACCTGTTGACAGAGATAACCACTTTCGTCTCCCCCAGCGCGGACGAGAGGTCGATGATGTCACTTGGCGACGAGTCCGTAGAGACACACGGGTACACGACCGCGGGGATTCTTGATATCGACGGGAACGCGGTTTTGAATACCGACTGGGTGAATTTGGAGTTCACGACCACCACATCCGCCGCATCTGTCGACACTGATTCGAGCGCGTCGAACGGGATCCGGTAAAGCGATTTGACCAACGACGTCCGTTGCGCGAGCAATTTATCCGGGAAATGGCAATAAAACAAAATTTTCGCCCGTCGTTTGAGGAAAGTTCGAAGAAGCGGTACACAGATTGACAACTGATCAACAAAGTACGCGTCATACGTGCTTCCTTCGAATCGCAGTAAAAACAGCGTAAGATGAACCTGTCTCAGTATCGCGCACAGGATCGCGAAGCGGCCCAAGATCGCGCGCGGAATGAAGGTGTCGCCTTTGACGACGACTTTAAGTGTGCCATCTCGGGCTTCGTCGAAGCAGTGTGTAGGGTCGCAGTGGGAAGTGTAGATTGTTACGTCGTGGCCGAGGGATTGAAGACCGACGGCGGCGTCGACTACTAATCTTTCCGCGCCGCCTGGTTTGTTAGTCTTTCTCTCTGGCAGCAGAACTGGTGAAAATGATATAAACAGCACATACCTATTCCAAGATCTGGATGGACAAACGCGATCTTCATGATTTCGCACAGATCAGCTTTCTATTGTTCCAAAGGTTGTAAATACTGCAGCAATTTATCGATCAGGAAGATTCGCGACGTGTCATGACGCGTACCAATTATTGACGTTGAGCCGCACAGAGATTCACGTGATTATGGCATGACTAAACACGCTTTAAATTAAAAAAAAAAGGTCTTCGAGATTCGAGATAGCTATCGCATCTTCCAGAGCAGTTTGTTGCGAACTTTTAAAAACAGCTGCTGTTTACAAAGCTTCGAGTGTCGTCAGTCTTGAAGGTTTTATAGATTAAGAGGATCTGCTAGTTATATATAAGTTGAGTCTGCTTGGATACGTAATACAACAAAGTATCGGCAATCTTTCCGAGATATCCATAATGTCTTCTTCCACCGACCTCTTTCAATCTGTCGGCGAAACAGCGGAGCAAATCGACAAGTCCACCGCTCCCACCGACACCCCGTCCACCGACGTTTCTTCATCCGCAACTACAGGCGACAAAGTCACAGACACTGCGTCCGACGATCCGCAGCCGATCCAAGAAATCGAGTCACTATGCATGAACTGCCACGAGAACGGCACGACAAGGCTGCTGTTGACGCGGATTCCCTATTTCCGGGAAGTTGTGTTGATGTCGTTTTTCTGTCCTCATTGCGGATTCCGGAATTCAGAGATTCAGCCTGCGGGCCAGATCCAGGAAAAGGGATCAAAGTACACGTTCGTGGTTGAGAGTAAAGAGGATCTGAATCGGCAGATTGTGAAGTCAGACTCCTGCGATTGCTTTGTACCGGAGATTGAACTTGATATTCCGCATCAACGCGGCCAGCTTACGAACGTGGAGGGACTCTTGTCCGAGGTTGTTGATGATTTAGCGGCAGATCAACCGGTTAGGAAGCATACCGATCCGGAAGGGTATGCCAAAATTGAGACCTTTTTAGAGAAAATTGGGAAAATGGTTGATGGGAGTTTGTTCCCGTTTACTGTTATTGCGGACGATCCGTCGGGAAACTCGTGGATTGAGATTGTGCCGGGCGAAGCGGCTACGAAGTGGTCGAAAGTTGAGTATGAGCGTACTGCGGAGCAAAACGAGTCGCTTGGACTCGTGAATGCGGATGCGGAGACGGAGGAACCTCCGGAGATTACGAGCGATGAAGTCCATACTTTCCAAGCTACATGTCCTAGTTGTCTTCGTCGGTGCGATACACATATGAAGTTAGTCGACATTCCGCATTTCAAGGAAGTCGTGATTATGAGCACGGTATGTGACAGCTGCGGGTATAAGAGCAATGAAGTCAAGACCGGTGGTGCGATTCCGGATAAGGGACGACGAATTACGTTGAAGGTTGATGATCCTGAGGACTTGGCTAGAGATATCTTGAAGAGTGAGACGTGCTCGCTTGTGATTCCGGAACTGAACTTGGATCTGACGGCCGGTACGCTCGGCGGACGGTTTACGACAGTCGAAGGTCTTTTGAGAGAGATTTCGGAACAGCTTGATACGCGTGTGTTTAACGAGCAGTCGGACACGATGCCGAGTGAGCAGGTTGACAGGTGGAAGAAGTTTCTGAACGGATTGAATGAGGCGATTGATGGGAAGCGGAATTTTACGCTGATCTTGGAGGATCCGTTGGCGTCGAGCTATTTGCAGAACGTGTACGCGCCGGATCCGGATCCGAATATGACGATTGAGGAGTTTGAGCGGACTGAGGAGCAGAATGAGGATCTCGGGTTGAGTGAGATGCATACTGAATAGATCTGTATATAGAGACTATAGTTAAATATAAGTACATGTATATTTGTTCATTCTATAGCAAGTTTCTTTGTCTAGTATAAAATCTATGCATCCGGTTCCTCATCAAGTCTACGCAACAAATACTCAACTTCGACCTCCTTCGTAAGCGGGATAACCATATTCTCATACATTGCAACCACAGCCTCCGCATCGACCTTGGACACCTCGGGCTTACTGCTTGTGCTGGTCGGGTCCATTCCGTAGGTCTCGGCTTTGCGTTTCAGACGAGCCAGTACTTGTTTCTCGACTGCGCTGTTTGTGATTGCCGCGTCGAGACCTGCGACGTCTTTGGCTTTGATTAGCGCGGTCATTGTTTCTCGCTCGGTCAGGAACTTGGCTTCTGCGACGAATCGGCCTAGTTTAATTTGTCAGTACTGTTTCCCAAATAGATAAAATAAGAAGAAGAAGAAAGCACACCGAAATGTATCCGTCTAGAAAGCGACCGCAGACACTCGACATCGCACAACGAGCTCGACCCCAGATTCTCGGCCTGTTCACCCTCGCGGCAGATCTTGGGCACGATCTCGTTGATGTATCGTTCCTTGATCCTGTCGTTTGCATTCAGTTTGTTGGGATGCGGGAATAAAATGGGCGGGTATTCGATGCCGGGAAGGATTGGTTCGGGCAGGTCTGCTGCGAAGAATGGGATCTCGTCAGGCGATTGGTATCGTCTCACCTTTGCTAGTCTGATTTAGCCCTTGATTCCAGCCAACTTTCCTCATAAAGATAACACATACCGTGAACGATCTCTTCCTCACGTAAAATCCAATCCATAAAAGAGCCATCGTACCCGTCGAGATCGAACGCGCGAGGTCGGTAGATTGAAGGCTGGCGAGGGAACTTGGCGCGCTCGATTAGATTGAAGACGATTGTGTCTTCCATGCGAATCAGGACCTGCCTGATGTTGTTGAGGTCCACGACCGATTCGGGCTTGAGGAAGTCCATGGCGGGTGATTCAGTATTGAAGCTGGAGTTGAGGGTGTGATATTTGTATTTGACTTAAGATGGTTGGTTGGTGTAGTTATCTAGAGAGCCGCCCCGCGCGCGGAGCCGCAAGCCGATTCTGTTAACCCTGAGCCTCGATATTTCAGTTCGAGATACAAGATCGGGTGTATAACATACGCTGGTATAACAGCATTCGACAAAAGATCCATGTATTTCTATGCGAACAGTACACCGTACGTGCCTGATGCCAGATAATCTACCGACTCAATTCCATAATGTCAGTCTCACACATGCTGAACATCGCCTACGAAGGCTGCTGCCACAGCGAACTCGACAAGATCTACAAAGCGGTCAAGAAGCTGCGCGTTAAAGTAGATCTACTTCTCATCGGCGGTGATTTTCAGGTACATTATTTTTTTTAGCTCAACTAGATCCCATTTATATGACCCGAACGGTGTCGCTAACGTGGGGGGTGAACTGCAGGCGGTGAGAAATCATCGTGATCTGAATTGTATGGCCGTGCCGCCTAAGTACGCTCGTCTCGGTGATTTCGCGGATTACTACTCGGGCAAGAAGACAGCGCCCGTATTGACCGTTTTCATTGGCGGGAACCATGAAGCCAGTAATCACATGTGGGAATTATACTACGGCGGCTGGGTTGCACCAAACATCTACTACGCCGGTGCCGCGAACGTGTTGTCATTTGCTGGCTTACGGGTAGGTGCGTTGTCCGGGATCTGGAACCGGAGGCATTATTTCAATGGTCATTTTGAGCGAGTTCCGTATTCAGAGGATACCAAGCGGTCTGCGTATCATATTCGGCAATTTGATGTGCTTAAACTATACAACACTTCTGGAGATATCGATATCATGCTTTCACATGACTGGCCAGCTGGGATCGAGCATAACGGGAATTTAAGGGATTTGCTGCGGAAAAAGAAACACTTCAAAGCGGATATCGATAATAAGGAGCTTGGATCACCGCCAGCTATGACGTTGCTTAAACATATTCGACCGCAGTACTGGTTTAGCGCGCATTTGCATGTGAAGTATTCTGCTGTCGTGCAGCATCCGCTTCGAGTTACAAAGAACGTGAATACAGCGACCACGCACAAGGAGCCAATAACGGATGCACCCGTGGAAAGTAATTCCGAAGAAATCGCAATTGACGCCGAAGATATCGAATCGGCCGAACCAGACGCAGCTACCAGTGCCGCCGCTCCAGCTCCAAATCAGCCACAAGAGGATTTAGAACGCGGCTTCGATCGTACAAATTTCCTGTCTTTAGACAAGTGTCTCCCGCATCGCAGTTTTATGCAAGTCATCCAAGTTCCGGCTCCGGATCCGACAGTCGCGCCGAGAGTACTTTCGTATGACCCGGACTGGCTTGCCATCACGCGTGCCACGGATCCATACATGAGTCTTGATCGTGACCAGCCGCAACTGTTCCCGACTCCTGCCGATCGTGCTGACTTGCAGAGTGCGATTCAACGGGAGAGAGTTTGGGTTGAGGAGAATATAGTGGATAAGGGGAAGCTCGTTGTGCCGAAGAACTTCAAAAAGACAGCACCGTTTGCGAATCCACAGGATGAGAATGGGTATTTACGGATGCCTCAACGTAAGAGCCCCTTTAGTGTGATATGTTTTTTGAGTAAATGAGCTAACGGGTGTAGCTTCGGAGTATAAGAATAATCAGACACAGACATATTGCGAGATGCTGCAGATCGAGAATCGCATTTATCGCGGTTCTGATGCTGCAGCTGTCTCCCCAGAGCCCGAGACAAAAACCGCTTGATTGGCGAATTAGAAGGCTGCTATGTGTAATAGCTGCACTGTATCAGCCTTGGATTTGCTAGAAGAGATGAACCTGTACATGCATTTGACAGGAATCTGTTTGTATATATGTACAATATGTATTAAATCAGTACGGATCTATTCGTACTTGTAAAATGTGTAATAAACAGGAATTCAAACTTCACTCCCTAAACTCCAAGTCTCCAATGCAATAAAAACAAACTATCCACAATAACCTACTTCTCCTTCGCCTTCATCATATCCATAAGACTCAGTCCTCCTTTTGCCTCCTTCTCAGCCTTTGCTTTCGCAAGCATCATCTGCAAAGAGTTTTGTTTTCTCATCTTTTGTCGCTTTTTGCTGGATTGACCTGTTGACATCTTGTCGGAACCTGGCGTTACCGCGACTTGTCGTGGCGTTGCAAATGTGTTGTTTTGTGTAGTAATTCGAGTGGGAGTGGACACCGAGCCAGAATATGATGCTGGGACTGGAATATCAGGTGGGGAAGGCTGGGTGATTTGAGGTACTGCCTCTGGGATTGGAAACCGGGTTACATGCTCACACAACAAGCAAATATAACATAACACTTTCCCGCCCTTATTCTTCGAAGATCTGACTTGATCTTTATCACTTGACTTGCTAGTCGCTGGTAATCCCTGAGACTTACCCAGTGCCATCCGACCACGCTTATCCAACCTCTTCTTGAACTTCTCCCGCTGCTTCTCCTCCACTTTCTTCCTCTTCCGAATTCCTTCCGAGTCCAAGACCAGCACTTTCAGATTATATCCCGGTATCCATACCGCATTGCACGCGCTGCATGCCGCACGCGTAAGCTGTGTCGGGAGTAATATCTCGGTCGTGGCCGCCAGATCAAAAAATCTGCCGTAAAGATGTGCCGCGATGGAGGGCGATGCGCGCGCGAGACTGTGCGCTGCTGCTTGCAGATGCAGCAGCGTCGTTGTGGTTGAAGTTGAAGTCGATGATGACATCGGTTGATCAATTAATGCATTATCTCGAATGCTTCATTTTATATACTCTTGCTGCATCAGAGGGGATCCTTTAAAATTCGGAGATCCATGTAAAGATCAAAATACAGACTTCGAGATATCACGTGATAGCTACATGTTTTTTTTATTTTTCAAAAATCTCAAAAATTGGTCAGAGATCTAAGGGAATAACATAATTCAAATCTAGAATTGAGATCTACGCATATACTCAGTAGCCGTCGCTAAAGGTTTTGCTCGGGTATCAAGCACTAATCTAAACTAATTGAATGTCGGCTCGTGTTCAAAATTCTACCTCCACAGAGAGAAAGGAGATTGAATTCTGCCACAAGCAAAGCCCGGACAAAGACGTACGAATACACCAAAGTCCAGACTATTCAATATTTGGGAGACGTTTACCACGATGAAACCTCGAAATACAGAAGTAAAACGAGATTCCATGGTCACACCGAAGGGAGTCGTGCGCGTGGAGATAAATTCCCAGTGCTCATACATCCTGAGCCTTGCATCGTTCGCGAACTGTAGAATTCCGACGATGCACAGGCAATCCAACCCCAGTACGTTAAGTGTCCGAGATATTCAATCTGCGACTTGAACGCTGCTGAGCCGGGCTAGAATGTGAGAAACGGGGTGAACACACACTTGAGAACATAACTGCAATTTTATTACATCCCATCCAGTATTTTGCTTTTTAATACAATGTACACGTCTATGCCTTTCCAGCCGCCTTTCTCGTCAGGAGCGCCTCTCTGTCCTTGTCGACTTTCAGCTTGGTGATGACAACCTTCGACGGGTGAACGGCGACGGGGACTGACGAACCGTCGGCCTTGTCCTTGGTCAACTTCTCGACCTGGATGATGTACTTGAGACGGTAAACCTGGGTGACCTTGCCCTCCTTGCCCTTGTACGAGCCCCGGACAACGGAGATCTCATCGTCCTTGCGGATCGGGATCGATCGGACCTGTAACCACAATATTAACCACCGTACTCCCGCAACACTCTCCACAGCTAAGGACCAAAACCCACCTTGTACTTCTCCCTCAGCTCCTTCGACAGAGGCGCCGACATGATAGTCCGCTTGACCGACGAGGGGGCGGCGAAGTGCGCCTTGCGCGACTTGCTGCGGGAAGAGGAAACGTCTGTATGATGTCCATTAGCACTCAGTTTCCGGAGCAAGAACGCGGTGAATTTCCGTGTCGCTCCAAACAGCATTGAACAACACTTCAACAGCATTCAATATCCGATGAGACCTACCCTTGGAAACCTTCATTGTGACTGTGGTATGATGGCGATGTGGTTGTCGACGCTACTACAGGAACCGCTACGCACTTCGATATCGACGACTTGCCCAGTTCGTGAAGCCCCGAGTCTGTGGCGGCAGCCCGCGCGGCGCAGGCTAAGAAAGCAGTCACGCGGCTGCTAGTAAGCCCTAGTGCTAACCCTACGCGTACGAACCCCTGAGACTTACACAAATCACGTGTTTTAATGTCATGTGACTTAGGAGCCGGGTAATCCAGTCTTGGATCTAACTAGCGGACATGGCAACAATACAATCCACAACATCAACGAACTAGACGCGTCTTCGGGCAGCTCATACGCGCGGATTTCAGCTAGTAATCTAGTCTATCACGCAGCGCATAGGTTGACGACTCTTTGTGGAACTGCCCAGGCTTGGCTAGAAAGCATAGAAGTACGATTGTTTGAGCCTCAAGACGCGCGAGACACGGCACACTGACTTCCCATCTAGACAACAGCTGAGGCACACTGGGCGACATGTCACTGCAGTAACTGGAGAAGGCCAAAATGGATAATTCAGAAGCATCTTACCTGAATGCATTAAATGGAGCGATTTCCGCGACGCCGAGTGGGGGATCGCAAGCCACAGATCCTCACAGCGTTCAGCTCAGGATAGAACACAAACGGTCAATCATACGGGAGGAGCTCAGAAAGCTCGAGGCACACATGATTGCACTTCAAAAATTTGATCCGGTTCTGTTTGCGGAAGAGATTCAGTCTCCCGCTATTGTGAATAATCGTCTGGGATGGCGTAGTCCTCCGGTGTTAACGTCGACATCGACGTCGGCGCCGTTCAGTAATGGATTTATTCCGGGAAATTTGACTGCGTCGGCGATGGAAATTGATCGAGTACCGAATGGATCACAGCTGAGGCATACTACACGTCGTCTAGTAAGTGCGGTACGGCCGAGTCACAGCAACGCAGTTCCTGTTGCTGCCCCCGTACAGCCCACAAGAGTCGAACATGCCACAGTTACGCCTCAGAGTACTGTACCTTCACCTATGTTGAGGACTCCGGCTGTGGTTGAGAATCCCTTTTCAAAGCCTGCACTTCCAATACAAACAGCACCACAGCAACCACCACTACAGCAGCCACCATCAGCTCTTCAATCAACACAATCACAACATGCTCCACAAACCACACTGCTACAAGCGCAAGCACAACAAACAGCATCTCCTGTATTGCGTCAATCTCAGTCACCCGCTCCACCGCCGTCTTCTACGCCCGTTTCAGATCCTTACCCGCTTGCTTTGCTCAATATGAAAGACGTGGCGCGCGGTTCGTTTGGTGAGGGAGCCGGGAAACTATCGCTAAAAGCGTCGCAGAGCGCTATGGCAGAAGCTTATGCTAGACTTCGGGAATTGCAACGTAACATGCTACGACCAGACGCTAGTTCGAGCTATATTGAGTCGACACAGGGCAATGTGCTGAGGCTTCAGTCACTGATACTAGCGCTGCAACAACGGATGGTGTATTTGGCGGCAGCTCCACCAATGGATGATACTGACAGCGTCGCTCCACTACCTGCCAATGGTGGCTTTTCAGGGTCAAATGTTTTATCCCCGAATTTGACAGAGCGGCTCCTACAGTTACCGAAGATACCGTTGACAGACAATTATTCGCCCCCGAAGCTGAACGAGATTGCCAGTAGTGTTTTGGTGGCTCTTGGACGTCATCCTTTCAAGAAACCGCTAAATCTCAACCTGATTCCGCTTTCCTTGGTGTCACCGCCATTTACAGCTGGGCGCATGAATTTGAAGCGACTTCACGAGCAAATGGATTGGGACAAATTTGACCCTCCACGACAAGCTACTGACGTTATTATGATTGATTCAGACGGAGAGGATTCGGTCAATGGACCTGCTATAACGGTGCAGGAGCCCCCTACAACTACTATGGCACTTGCTGAGCCTATGGCTGATGTTGAAAAGTCAGTTATCGATCCATCGGGAGAAACAGTGTCAGTACAAAATGGTGCAATAAATACTGTTTCTCCGTCGGAGCCCGCCGTAAACTCGCTTGTTACTGCTAGCTCGGGTGCCGTGACAGCTGAGGAGAACGCTGAATCAGTCGCTACTATCCTTCGCGAAGACCTATTGGCGCAATTACCAGTGGAAGCTATGGATGTGGATGGAGGGCAAGAAAATCAAGGTATGCATCGGTTGGTCTACATGCTAGGTGCGCTTATTAACTGTTTAGTTCCCGCAAGCAATCATGCAAACGACGACAGTCGGTCTCCAGTTGCCAGCCAAGCACCATTACTAGCTGCCCCAATGCGCACTCGATCTCGATCCCGCTCTCCTGCACGATCTCGATCAAAATCGCCGAGTCGAGCTACGACTGAGATATCACTGCGCATTCGGTCACCACGATCACCATCCAAAACTTCGCCTGTACGAGAGTCTCGATCACTATCTCAAAGTGCCGTTCCAGCGGCACGCTCTTCCTCGGCAAATTCGCGAATGGTTATTCGAGTTCCGTTCACGCCTTTGGGCGCGCGAAAAGAAGACTCTGGTTCGCCACCGCAGCAACTATCTGCGGATTCTGCTGTTTTAGCTAACAGCAAAGCGCTTATGGCTGTCACGAGCTCATCAACTGATGCTCCTGCACTTGATTCTACTACTTCTACACCGGCAACCGGTAAAGTCACGCCGGTCACACAGCCGCTAAGCAATGGCAACCCCGCAGTTATGCCATCAAAGTCGAAAGCTCAGACAACTTTGAAGTTACAGCCTGTATCTACGACTTCAAAAGCTAAAACGGCTGTGCCTGTGGGAAGCAAGCCTACGACGCCTATTTCCGCTTCTCATTCTGCCGCCAGTTCGTCGCTATCGACTCCAACTGGACCGGCTCCCGGCATACCACCAGTTTCAAGTGGGCTGACGCAGTCAACTACGCTAGCTAATGGCCAGATGCCGACGCCGGTTTCTGCAGGATCTACCGTTGCCGTTACTGACACTACTGTTTTGGCATTGCCAGCTCCGACAGGCCCCATCCCGCCATCCGTGATAGCACTCGACCCATCGACATCGGGCCAAACTAGGTCAACCATGCCAGTGAAGAAGATGTCATTGGGAAAATATAGTACTACTGGACGAATAGAGCGGACTCTATCGAAGGCTGCCATTCAGGCTCGTATTGCGGATGTACATTATCCCGAATACGAGTGTCAATGGACCGGATGCAAAGCGAAGCTGTACAGTATACCTGTGCTGGAAAATCATATTTTAAAGTGTCACAAACCTGGAACGTCAGGGATCCAGTGTCTGTGGCAAAACTGCGTGAATATTAGAGGCTTGAGGTATCGATTTGACAGTATTGGCGAGCGGGAAAAGCATATTCTGGAGATGCATATCAAGCCGTTACAAGCTGAACAGGATGGCAGCAGCAAGCTACCAGATCTCAACACTGAGAAGATCATGACGAAACTTTCTGCGATTGTGGAGACACCGTTGACGTATCCGGCTCCGGAGAATTATGAGAGGGCTCCTGTTATAGTTGATGATCCGTGGGAAGAACGGAAGAGGCCTCCGCGAGCGGTCGCGGATGAGTTGAATCGGCTGAAATTGGCGGGTGCGGGGTGGGAAACTGAGGAAGAGGATGATTAGGGTGTACTATTATTATTATTACTATTATCGGGGACTGTAACATAGTTATTACTCATGGTTTGAGTGTACAAGTGTAATGGATTTAGTGTAAGATTAGCTGATCTTACAGCAAGACTAGAATTTCTGCATTTCAATTGTAAATGTCTCGTCACTCGACAGGAGTTCACCTCAGACCTACGGAAACATAATCATAGTACACCAGAACATCTGTAACAGCAATTGCAGTTAAGTAAGTCCACGCATAAATTGAATTAAAAAATTTTAAAGACATGTATAGAGACGCGTTACCTGACGAGAGTTTAAAGACGCGTACCTGACGCGTTCCTGGCGCTTTAGATATTACCCGGCCGACGCCTCAATAACCACTTCGATTTAATCCACTTCCGCAGACAAACGAACAACCAATACACCACACACGATGTCGTCTTCGTCCCCGCTACACCCAGCAAATAGGCCATCCCGAAGACTATCTGGTCAGCAACAGCACAGACGGACGTTGAACCAGACCACGTTATTCTCTCGTCCGCCGCGGCGCGGAGGAGCGTCCGGATCTGACGCGTTTTCGTCACCGTTGGCTGATTTGTCGAATAGTTCGTTGCTGAATATACCTGCAAACCCGAGATCTTTTAATGGAGGACATATTGATGGTGGGAAGAGTGATGAGAAGAGTGGACTGGTTACGCCTGAAGCTACGCCGCGAGTGAAGCGACTACGACTCCATGAAGATCATGAAGAGTCCGCGGCGAATCCACCATCACCACCACCGCCAGCGCGTTGCGAAAACTGGGTTTCAGCACCGCAAGCATCCGCGAATGGGTTTAAATTAAGATCACTCCCTCGGCGGTTATTTCTACGAGAACTTGCGTGTGGCGGGAATGCTAGTTCACATGGACTGCGTTCACGATGGGAGATGAATCGATATGAAGCACGTACGTTCGTGTCGATGTATGACGATGTGTATGATCTGGATAGTGTTCAGACTGCCGAAGGTTCTTGTACACCGTTCTCGCTTGCGAGTTGTGGGCAGAATCCGGTTAGTGCTATGGGGGACGAGAATGGGTTTGTGCATTTGTATGACACAGAGGCGAAGCCGATGAGTATGTCGCTCTTACCATTTTTTTGCTTTTGATGTAACCGGATAACTGACAAGCAAACAGAAAAGCCGATTGTGGTTATGGCATGCCATAATAGTGCAGTATTTGACGTCGCATTCTCAGCTGATGATCTGATTCTCGGCACCGCCTCAAGCGACCAAACAGCTCGTTTATTCGACGTCAAGACTCAGCAATGCACGCGAATTCTGACCACCGACACCACGACCACCAAACAAATCCGCTTTTCACCATACGACAATAACATCTTCCTCACCTCAACTCGAGGCGGCACGATCGCACTTTTTGATCCTCGGGTTCATAACGGGAGTGTGTATTGTACACCGGTTGATAAGATCTTGCGTGCGCAGAACGCGCAAAAGGGACGACGGGCGGCGGCGACGCCGGTTCGGAGCGTGACATCTGTCGAGTTTGTGGATGATCGCACGATTCTAAGCGCGGGTGACGATTCAGGGATTCTTCGGCTATGGGACCTACGGAAATTCGGAGCAGGATATCCAACCCCTGTAGCACAGTCTGCTGGCACGGGAGGCGGAATCACGTCCGTTGGAATCGATCGGGAGGCGAATAGAGTGTGGGCATTGGGGTTCGAAGGAAGCGTGTACGGGTTTCCGCTTGGTCGGAGGATTAGTGAGCAGCCGATTGAAGTTTTGCGGAATCCGGAATTAAGCGTGCAGTCGTATTTCGTGAAGATGAGCGTATTGTCTGATCCGAAAGCAATTTCTAAAGCAGGTCTGACGACAGGATATATCGCGTGTGGAAGTTCGAATGGGAACGTCTTGTTGTTTCCTACTGGTGCTGAAGATTGTGGTTCGAGCGAGAATGGGGATGATGGGACTGTGCTAGTGAACGGACATCGTCAGGAAGCATCAGGTGTTTCGTGGACGTGTAATGGGGATTTGATAAGCATGAGTGATGATATGTTGTTACGACGATGGCGGCCATCGCGGGATACAGAGCGTGCCGAGGAACTTCGAAAGAAGTGGAAGGATATGATGTTCGCTGTAGGTATTCTACCAGAGGGATTTGCAGAAGGTTGATCTATATACAAAGACTATGATACAAAAGCTATTCAAAATGGACTTCCAATTGCGCCCCGAACGACGGAAAACACTGACTTATATCGTAATGCCGTAAACGCGTTTCGCGTTTTCTGTAGTAATCTGCAACACTTGTTCAGCCGACACAGATTCGCCGCCTTCCCTTATAAGCTCGACGATTTTATCGACTGTTGACGGAATCATTCCCGAATGTGAGACCGCGTAAGAGGACTTCTTCGCTGCGTATGCGAGCGCAGACGGGATCATGAACGGCGAATCGGTCTCGAGCACGAGTCTCGAGAGTAAATTCTTCCCGCCGGAACGGATGAGTTCGGTTGTCGTTAGCAGGGACTTGAACGTGACGACGCCGGTTATGCCAATGACCGAGTTAGGGAAAAACTCGAGTATTTCACGTCCCATTTGAGCAGAGTCTGTAAAGCAATGAACGTGCAGCCGATGATCTTTCGGGAGATATTCTTTCAAGATCCGGAGCGTGTCTTGCTCTGCTTCCCGAGTATGCACGACAAGTGTCTTTTTCAGTGCGACTGCAATCGCAATTTGTCTGATAAATACTGTCTGCTGGACTGTCTTTGGTGACTGATTCTTTTTGTAATCAAGCCCGCACTCGCCGACTGCGACACATCGCGGGTTCGCCCAACCACGCATCATTGATTCTTCAATTTGCTTTGAATAAGCCTTTGCGTTGTGCGGATGACAGCCCATAGTGAAATAGTACTGTCCCTTCCAATCCGATTTTTCCCAGTTTGCGCGATCGGACAGGAAATCCCATACTCCGTTAACAGGCACATCACAAAACACGTCCACGATCGCGCGCAACTCCCGAGGAAACAGGGCTCCCGCAAAATCAACCAAGTCGACAGACTCGGTGCCGGATACGCCTTTTTCGAGAGCCATGCCATAGGTGGTAGAGAGGTGGCAGTGTGTGTCGATGAAGGAGGTTGATGTGGATGGAGGTACGTAGTGTTTGGGAAGGGACATGTAGGTTGTTGTCTTCCGGCGCGAAGACGAGGCGTGAGCAGCCATTGTTCTGGAAAATAAGAGTGTCCTGGTGATGGATCTGAGGCGGAGGCCGGACGATGGCGACAACAGAAGCTGGCGAGGCGTATGCATTACCGCATATACTGTTAGCTAGCGTATATAGTTGAGCCCAAACTATAGTTTTGATTGTCAATCAATGTTAAGATATATATACGGTTTGGCAACACTTGAAGAAGAGGAAGAGAAGAGGGCTTGTCCAAATTCAAACCCTCTAAACTCTATAAACCCCTGGTTTCCGCCCCGATAGATTGATAAATCCGATAAATCCACCTACCTCAATTCCGTCACGTTGCCGTCACATTGACTATGGAAGACCAGTCCGAAGCTGCGATCATCAAAAACAACCCTATTGGGATGCATCTCGATGCTTTTCACTCGTGGTATAAGCGGAGGTGTGAAGGCCTAGGCCTGTCTCACACCCCAGACACGCTTGACAAACTTGCCGAAGAAGGTAGGCGAGATCATCGTGATTCATTTCATATGAGATGGCTTAGTCTAACGCGTGCCTAGATATTGAAAATCTTTTGATCCGTCTCCTGTCTACTTTCACAATTGTTCCTACCGTTCATCTTCTACGCTCTAAAACATCTCACGCCGCTCTTTATAAGGATGTTCTAAAACTGAGCTCCGCCGCCATTCACACGAGCTTTAAGTTCGCGCGCATATATCCGCTCCTTAATGCAGTTCTCGACAAGAAGTCCGACAGTGACATCTGGGACCAAGTCTACAGGGCTGTTGCCGAGAAAATTCCTCCTCGCCTACGAGCTGCCTCTTTCCTACCCCCGACACCATGGATCCGCAGCACCGGCTACTTTGCGGACTCGGCGCAATATAGCGAACATGTAGACAAAGTATTGCAGGAGGAAATGGGCTCGCTCTACTCTGGGCTTTGCGATTTTGAGGAAACGTTCTTCGGCGGTGTGGACGGTCTACAAACTGCGTCTCAACAGTTTTTTACGGAGTGCATGGAAGGCAGTTGTCCGCTTTTCCGCAATGGTTGGACTGGATGGCCGGCAGATGCAAACCAGGATGGGGTGCTGAGCTGGTTTGCCAAATTTAACAAGCGACTTATGGCATTTGCGGAGCGCTACAGGCCAAACCAGCCTCTCCTGCGAAGACCACTGGTGCGATCCACCTTGCAGATACAAGGCGCCACGGCTGAGCGCAAGCTTGATGTATGCTTTGTGACTGACCCTGAAGCGGATGAGAATTCTCGGTGCCAGTGGCGGCAGATCCTCGTACCCGGAGAACTCAAGAGCAACCCAGCCACCGACACGAATGCGAAAGCATGGCTTGATCTTGGCAGGCACGCAAGAGAGGTTCTTCACGCCCAAAGCACGCGCCGCTTCGACTTGGGATTCACACTTTGTGGGTCGCTTATGCGCATATGGGAGTTTGGCCGGATGGGGACGATTGCATCGGAAGCATTTGACATTCAGAAGGATGGCCTCCGCTTTGTTAACACTATCCTCGGGTTTCAATGGATGGACCATGAGCAGCTCGGGTTTGATCCCACCATTGTTACATTTGCTGGCGGGAAGCAGTGTGTGATGATTGAACGGGGTGGCACTCAGGAGCGCCTGGTTATCGACAGGATGCTGAGACGTACTGACTACCTTTATGGGCGGGAAACAGTTTGCTGGGCTGCCCACCGCGAAGGAGACAACCGGACCCTTGTTGTCAAGGACACTTGGCAATGCGCGGATCGTGCCGAAGAAGGGGATTTGATCCAGGAGGCGACTGAGCAAGGGGTCATAAACGTGGCACGGCGCTACCACCACGAGACAGTTCAAGTGCGCGGTGCAAATGACGATGTCCAGAGCAATGTGCGAAAGGGTCTGGATATCACAAAAGCAAAGGATTATCAGCTGGGGTGCTATGTTCCCTCAAGTGAGCGTGCTGCCAATGCTCAATTGCACCCCGACAAGCGCATCAAAACAGCATCCTCAACCGAACCATACCCTACTAATGAACCACCAAACAGGGTCCACCAGCGTGTCATTCTACGGGACTATGGAATACCGATATACGATGCCAGCTCTCTGGCTGCTTTGGTCGCGGCACTGAAGGGGTGCATTGAAGGCCACGAGTCACTACACCGTGCTGGCATCCTTCACAGAGATATATCCATCAACAATCTGATTATCAACGAGGACGTTTTGAACAATACCTCTTGGCCATCGTTTTTGATCGATCTGGATCTTGCTATTAAGAAGCGACCAGGGGAAGCCTCGGGGGTGGTGGGGAAGATGGGCTCTAGGGCTTTCATGGCTATCGGGGCCCTCTTTGACGACCAGCAATCATTCATGCACGACCTGGAGTCATTCTTCTGGGTGCTGTTTTGGATATGTGTCCATCACGAGGGCCCTAATAGAGGCTGGGTTGCTTCCGACTTTGATGACTGGATGTATGAGGAGAGGGGCAGGTTGGCGATTAGAAAGAAGGGGCTTATAGCTGACGAAAGGGACTTTTTAAGAAAGGCAGAGGACATATTTACTGATTATTATCAGCCAATGGTACCTTGGGTCAACAAGTTGCGGAGTGTTGTTTTTCCGAACGGTCGGCGGTGGAGAGAAGCGGACTGTGAAGAAGACGAGGGCTTGTATTCTCGCATGACGGACGTTCTTAGTGAAGCTCAGGAGAAACTAGGGGGCTCCGGTGAGTCCGTAGCATAATAACTAGTCCTCGAATATCATAATTTGCAAAGTAGCACCTCTCTCAGCGGCTCGCAAAAATTGCGTTTGCTGGCTTGAATCGAATGCTGTGCAAGTAGGTGTTTATTTGTGTAGACATCATTGCGGGCACGCTTTGCTCAGTCTCAGTCTCAGCCTTAGCCTCACTCATCCCGGCCCGCCGCCGCCACCGCCGGTATTCACTTTGCCGAGATGGAGGAGCAATCATCTATGTTGTGTTGCAATGCGTTATTGCGCAGCTTCCAACATGCCAGCCAGTTATAGGTAAAATCTAAGATTCCTTAAATGGAATAATATTAATGGATGAACTAAACCAGTCAGTATTGCAGCTGCCAGATTGCTCCTAGCTATAAGCAGACTAAGCTACTAAATAATGTACTAAATACACCTATTCACATTCAACACCAAAACCGTCTGCTGCAGCATGTTCGACAGTGCGATCGTAGCTTCCGATTCTACCTCACAGAAACTGGGAGGTTGTAACGAGACGCGAACCCACGTGATTTAAACAACACAGAAATCAAACGCGACAAAACGCGACTTCGTCCCAACCAGTTAATTTCATCGCATTCACTATAGAATACCAGTCCAAGGCTGCGATTATCAAAAAATACCACATTCACCATGGAAGACCACTCCGAGGCTGCGATCATTGAAAACAACCCTATTGGGACGCGTCTCGATGCTTTTCGCTCTTTCTTCAAGTCAGTATGTGAAGAACGAGGCCTGCCGAGCAGACCAGACACGCTTAGCCAACTTAATGAAGAGGGTATGCAAAATCATAATTCATAGGCTTGACTCCTTTGAAATGCTCGTTTTAACACGCGTTTAGATGTTTGGATGCTTCTGACTGAACTCCTGTTTGCTCTCAACGCTGTTCCTACGGTCCACCTTCTACGTTCTCGAGCATCCGACGTCGCTCTTTCGCATGATCTTCTAGAACTGTGCTCCGCCGTCAGTTTCAAAAGCCTCAAATTGCGGCGCCTTGTTCCGCTCCTTGAGGCAGTTCTCAACAGGGAGCCCGACAGCAAAATCTGGAACCAAGTCTACAAGATTATTGCCGAGACCACTCCTCTTCCCCAACCAATCGACACCTCCCTATTCAAGGTATCAGCTGTTCGCGGCTCCAGGGACTATAAAAATTTGGAAGAACACCGCAAATACTTTAACCGGTTTTTATTGAAGGAACGAATCGGCCCGCTATACGTTGGACTTCCCGACTTTGAGAAGACGTTTTTCCGTGGCGTGGACGGTCTGGAAGCTGCGTCAGCACAGTTCTTTGAGGAATGCACTGAAGGCAGTTGTCCGCTTTTCCGCAATGGCTGGATTGGATGGCCAGAAGATGTGAGACGGCCAGATGATGAGAACCAGGATGTTGCATTGAGCTGGTTGGCCGAGTTCAACAACCGACTGATGGCATTTGCGGAGGGCTACAGGCAAAGCCAACCCTTCGTGCGACGACCACTAGCGCGACCCAATAGGCAGATAGAACAAGCCACAGCTTGGAGCAAGCTTGATATCGGCTTTGTGGATGACCCTAAAGCGGATAAGAATTCTCGGTATGACTGGAAGCACATCCTCATGCCTGGAGTACTTAAGAGCAACTCGTCTGCAGATAAGAAGATTATAGCACGGCTGGATCTTGGCAGGTACGCCAGAGAGGTTTTCAATGTTCAGGACACACGCCGCCTTGTCTTGGGATTTACAATTTGTGGGTCGCGTATGCGCCTATGGGAGGTTGACGGGCTTGGGGGAATTGCATCGGAAGAATTCGACATTCACAAGGACGGCCTGCGCTTCGTGACCGCTATCCTCGGGTTTTTATGGATGAATGACGAGCAGCTTGGGTTTGATCCCACTGTTGTTACCTTTGCTGGCGGGAAGCAGTGTGTGACGATTGAGCGGGGTGGCATCCAGGAGAGCCTGGTTATCGACCGGGTGATCCGTCGTTCTGAGAGCATTTATGGGCCGGCGACGATTCTCTGGGCTGTCCACCGCCAAGGAGACAGCCGGATCTTTCTTGTCAAAGATTCCTGGCAGTCTGTGGAACGTGACGAAGAAGGGGAGTTGCTCCGGGAGACTACTGAGCGAGGGGTTATCAACGTGGCGCGGTATTACCACCATGAAACAGTTCAAATGCACGGTGCGGACGATGATGTCCAGGGCAGCGTGCGGAAAGGCCTGGACGTCACAAAAGCAACAAACTACTAGCGTGAGCAATCTATGGAGACAAGTGCGGATTCTTTCTTCTAAGGTCCAATAGTACAGCAGCGAGAGCAGTGCGGGTTCGGAACAGTTGGCCAGCCAGACTAGCGCCGAGATATCCTCCGCCCCCGAGTCGACTCAGGAGTCGACTGATGTACTGCCGAGCTGCGTGTCATTCTACGGGACTATGGAAAGCCGATATACGAGGCTAGCTCTCCAGCTGCTCTAATCGGAGCACTGAAGGGGTGCATCGAAGGCCACGAGTCGCTGCACCGTGCTGGTATCCTCCACAGAGATTTTTCCGTGAACAATTTGATGATTAACGAGAAGCCTCGGAACGTAAACTCGTGGCCGTCGCTTTTGGTCGATCCGGATCTCGCTATTGAGAAGCAACGAGTGCAAGAGTCGGAGGTGAAGGGGAAGATAAGCACTAAAGATTTCATGGCTATCGAGGTCCTCTTTGGTAAAAAAAGCACGAGGGCCCTGGTAAGGCTAATTTCACTGGCAAGTCAAGCGTTATAACCGTCCAGAAAATTCGGTGTGGTCAAAGAAGGGGCTCATAAGTGACAAATGGCTCTCCATTGGAATAGCAAGAAACTCCTTTACTGAGTATTATCAGCCAATGGTACCTTGGGTCAACAAGTTGCGGGAGGTTGTTTTCTACCCGGATGACGGGCGGTGTGCTGAAGGGGCAGAGAAGAAGACGAGGGCTTGTATTCGCGCATGATGGACGTTCTTAGTGAAGCTCAGGAGAAACTAGGGGCCGGTTCGGCGAGTCTGTAGCTTTGTAACTAGTCCGAGAATATTATAATTTTCAAAGTAGCACCTCCCTCAGCGGCTCGCAACAATTGCGTTTGCTGGCTTGACTCGAATGCTGTGCAGTAGGTGTTTAATTGTGTAGAACATTATTGCGAGGACGCCTTGCGCAGTCTCAGCCTTAGCCTCACCCAGCCCGGCCACCGCCGCCACCGCCGGCACGGATAGCGGATATTCGAATACCTTTTAGTGTTTATCTTGCCGGGCCGTCTGTCTGCCAAAGAGACTTTGTGCTCTGGGCTCACCTGCCGACACGTAACATTTCTGCGCGGCAGGGGGGATGCCTGCACAAGGACCGTATCAAAACTGACAGCGAATCAATCACTACAAAAATCAAACGGAGCAGTAGACTGTAAAGATGTGGCGACCTGGACAACAACAGCAAGGGATAGCAAACAGAGGAAAGATAAAAAAAAGGCGGTGACTGCTCTTACAGATCAACCCACTGGGAGAGGTTTTGTGGAGACGCGAACCCACGTGATTAAACAACACAAGAAATCAAACGCGCCAAAACGCGACTTCGTCCCAGCCAGCTTTAATTCCGCCACATTCACCATGGGAAACCAGTCCGAGGCTGCGATCATCAAAGAATACTACCTTCGTCATGGAAGACTATTCTGAAGCTGCGATCATTGAAAGCAATCCTATTGGGAAGTGTCTTGATGCCTTTCACTTACTCTTTAAGTCAATGTGTGAACACCGAGACCTGCCTAACACACCAGACACGCTTGACCAACTTAATGAAGAAGGTACGCGAGATCGTCATTCACTCATTCATGAGTCATCGGCCTGAATGCCTGATTTATTTTGGATTTTTGGCTTAATAGTTAATACGCGTTTAGATATTTGGGATCTTTTGCTATATCTCCTGTCTTGTCTCACATTTGTTTCTCCTGCCCGTCTTCTACGTTCTAGAGCATCCGACGACACTCTCTTGGATGATCTTAAAAAACTGGGCTCCGCCGTCAGTCACAAAGGCTTTAAATCCTGGCGCATTGTTCCGCTCCTTGATGCAGTTCTCAACAAGGAGCCCGACAGCGACATTTGGGACCAGGTTTACAAGACTATCGCCGAGATCAATCCTCCTCGCCGAACAATCGACACCTCCCTATTCAAGGCACCATATATTTGCGGCTCCAGCGACTTCCACGACTCGGAAAAACATTGCAAATACGTGGATGAGTTCTTATTGAAGGAAAAAATTGGCCCGCTATACATTGGACTCCGCGACTTTGAGAAGACGTTTTTCCGTGACGTGGACGGTCTGGAAGCTGCGTCAGCACAGTTTTTCAAGGAATGCACAGAAGGCTGTTATCCGCTTTTTAGCAATGGATGGATTGGATGGCCAGAAGATACGAAACGGCCAGACGATGCGAACCAGGATGTTGCGTTGAAGTGGTTGGCCGAGTTCAACAACCGACTGATGGCATTTGCGGAGGGCTACAGGCCAAGCCAACCCTTCGTGCGACGACCACTAGCGTGACCGAACAGGCAGATAGAACAAGCCACAATTTGGAGCAAGCTTGATGTTGGTTTTGTGGATGACCCTAAAGCGGATAAGGATTCTCGGTATGACTGGAAGCACATCCTCATACCTGGAGTACTCAAGAGCAACTCGTCGGCAGATAAGAAGATTATAGCACGGCTGGATATTGGTAGATACGCCAGAGAGGTTTTTAATGTCCAGAACACACGCCGCTTCGTCTTGGGGTTTACAATTTGTGGATCGTTTATGCGCTTATGGAAATTTGACCGGCTTGGGGGGCTTGCGTCGGACGAGTTTGACATTCACCAAAATGGTCTCCGCTTCGTGACTGCTATGCTGGGGTTTCTATGGATGAATGATGAGCAGCTCGGGTTTGATCCGACCATTATTACTCGCCCTGATGGGAAACAGTGTATGCTGATTGAGCGGGATGGAATCCAGGAGCGCTTGGTTATCAACTGGTTGATAAGTTGCTCTCACAGCCTTGCTGGACGGGCAACGACTTGCTGGTCTGTCTACCGCGAAGAAGACAATCGGACGCTTGTTGTCAAGGATTCCTGGCAACCTGTGGAACGTGATGAAGAAGGGGAGCTGGTTCGGGAGGCGACTGAGCAAGGGGTTATTAACGTGGCGCGGTATTACCATCACGAGACAGTTCAAGTGCATGGCAGGAACGATGATGTCCAAAGCAATGTGCGAAATGGCCTTGACATCACCAAAGCAACAAACTACCAGCGGGAACATTCAATATCATCAAGTGCGGGTGCTGCCAAGGTCCAACAGGATAGTGAGAGCAGTTCGGGTTCGAAACAGTCATCCAGCCAGAGTGCCGTCCAAATGCCCCCCGTCGAGGACCTCAGACCAGAATCCTCGACCAAACCAGACACGGCTGATGTACTGCCGAACCGGGTCCACCGACGTGTCATTCTTCGAGACTATGGAAGACCAATCTACAAGGCCAAATCTCTAGCTGCTCTGGCTGGGGCTTTGAAGGGGTGTATCGACGGCCACGAGTCACTGCATCGTGCTGGGATCCTTCACAGGGATATCTCCATCCGCAATTTGATGATAAACGAGGAGCCTTGGAACGTTAACTCATGGCCGTCGTTTTTTGATTGATCTGGATCTTTCTATTGAGGAGCAGCGACTGCAAGAGTTGGGTGCGAACGGGAAGATCGGCACGAAGGCTTTCATGGCGATTGGACTCCTCCGTGGTGAAAAGCACTCGTTCATGCACGATCTGGAGTCATTTTTCTGGGTCCTGTATTTGATATGTGTCGATTACGAGGGCCCTAATAAGGCGAGGTCCGATCGTGTTGCCAAGCACGATGAATGGAATCATTGCCATGAGGGAACGTTGTGGACTCAAAAGTTGGGGAGTATATATGGTGAATGGGACTTCCTTCAACGGGCAAAGAGGGATTTTAGTGCGTATCATCAGCCAATGGTACCTTGGGTTAACAGGCTGCGGAAGGTCGTTTTTCCGAATGACAGCTGGTGGGAAGAAGAGAACGGAGAAGACGAGGGCTTGTATTCTCGCATGACGGACATTCTTAGTGAAGCTCAGGAGAGACTAGGGGGGTTCCAGTAAGTCTGTAGGATTGTAACTAGTCTGGGAATATCATAATTTGCAAAGATAGCACCTCCCTAAATAGCTCGCAACAGTTGTGTTTGCTGGTTTGACTCGCATGCTGTGCAGTAGTAGGTGCTGATTCGTGCAGTACATAATTTAGAGTCTCCCACGGAAGTCGCGTGATCACCGTACTTTTTATCGTTCCGAGACAAAGGAGCAGTCATACATCATGTTACAATTCACAGCTTCCAACATGCCAGTCTAACAGTCAGTCAATAGTCATATAATGCAATCTTTTAAAACCTTGAACGGGTTAAGCAAACCAGTCAGTATTGCTCCTAAGCCTCCTAGCCTCCTAGCTACTAAAATATCATAATATGCCTAGTCGTAGTCAGTAGTCTGTAGTCACATCCAGATTCCAGCGCCAAACCCCATCAGCTACAGCACGTTCAACAGTGCAAACATAGAGAGATGCGGATAGTAAACAGAGCATGGGGTAGATAGAATAAGGCGATTGCACTTTCTCTAAAGAGACGCGAACGCACGTGATCAATCAACAAATTAAACGCGACAAAACGCGACTTCGTCCCCAATCAGTTTCATCACATTCACCATGGAAGACCAGTCCGAGGCCACGATCATTAGGAACAACCCTATTGGGAAGGGTCTCGATTCTTTTCACTCTTCGTTCAAGAGATTGTGTGAAGACCGGGGCCTGCCTAGCACACCAGACACGCTTGACCAGCTTAACGAAGATGGTATGCGAAATCATCGGTTCTGGTTCATTTGGGATGCTTGTGCTAACACGCGTCTAGATATTTGGACACTTTGGTTTCATCTTACGTCTACTCTTGCAATTGTTCCTG
Source organism: Myxozyma monticola (assembly GCA_030568405.1). Classification (NCBI taxonomy): domain Eukaryota; kingdom Fungi; phylum Ascomycota; class Lipomycetes; order Lipomycetales; family Lipomycetaceae; genus Myxozyma; species Myxozyma monticola. Next base: position 31,331 of record JAJLTV010000071.1, on the reverse strand, counting down.
TTGCCCGTCTGCTACGTTCTAGAGTATCCGACACCGCTCTCGGGTGGGATATTTTTAAAATGGGCAGCGCCGCCGTTGACAAGAGCTTTAAATCGTCGCGCATTCTTCCGCTCCTTGATGTAGTGCTCAACAAGAAGCCCGACAGTGACATCTGGGACTCGGTTTACGAGACTATCGCCGAGATCGTTTCTCCTCCCCGACCAGTTGACACCTCCCTATTCGAGGTATCACTTGTCCGCGGCTCGAGCGACTTCCACGACTCGGCAAGACATCGCAAATACGTGGATGAATTTTTACTGAAGGAGCGAATCGGCCCGCTATACGTTGGACTTGCCGACTTTGAGAAGACGTTTTTCCGTGACGTGGACGGTCTGGAAGCTGCGTCAGCACAGTTCTTTGAGGAATGCGCAGGAGGCAGCTCTCCGCTTTTCCGCAATGGCTGGATTGGATGGCCAGAAGATCTGAGACGGCCAGACGATGCGAACCAGGATGTTGCGTTGAGCTGGCTGGCCGAGTTCAACAACCGACTGATGGTATTTGCGGAGGGCTACAGGCCAAGCCAACCCTTCGTGCGACGACCACTAGCGCGACCCAACAGGCAGATAGAACAAGCCACAGCTTGGAGCAAGCTTGATATCGGCTTTGTGGATGACCCTAAAGCGGATAAGGATTCTCGATACGACTGGACGCACATCCTCATACCTGGAGTACTCAAGAGCAACTCGTCTGCGGATAAAATGATTATAGCACGGCTGGATATTGGCAGGTACGCCAGAGAGGTTTTTAATGTCCAGGACACACGCCGCTTCGTCTTGGGGTTTACAATTTGAGGGTCACATATGCGCCTATGGGAGTTTGACCGGCTTGGGGGGATTGCGTCGGAAGAATTTGACATTCAAGAGGATGGTCTCCGCTTCGTGACTGCTATGCTCGGGTTTTTATGGATGAATGATGAGCAGCTCGGGTTTGATCCTACCATTATTACTCGTCCAGATGGAAAACAGTGTATGCTGGTTGAGCGGGATGGCATCCAGGAGCGCTTGGTTATCAATTTCTTGGTAAGTCATTCTCACAGCCTTTGTGGGCGGGCAACGGCTTGCTGGTCTGTCTACCACGAAGAAGACAACCGGTCGCTTGTTGTGAAGGATTCATGGCAATCTGTGGACTGTGAAGAAGAAGGGGAACTGCTTAGAGATGCGACTGGGCGAGGGGTTATTAACGTGGCGCGGTACTACCACCACGAGACAGTACAAATGCATGGCAGGGATGATGATATCCAAGGCAACGTGCGAGATGGCTTGGACATCACAACAGCAACAAACTACCAGCATACGGCGTCAAGTTCGGATGTCCAACAGAATAGCGAGAGCAGTTCGGGCTTGAATCAATCGTCCAGCCAGACTAGCGCCCAATCGCCCCCGGCCAAGCGCACCAAAACTGCAACCTCGGCCAAGCCAGACACGGCTGATGAACTCCCGAACCGGATCCACAGACGTGTCATTGTTGAGGACTATGGAAGGCCAATCTACGAGGCCAAATCTCTAGCTGCTCTGGTCGGGGCCCTGAAGGGGTGTATCGAAGGCCACGAGTCACTGCACCGTGCTGGCATCCTTCACAGAGATATCTCGATGAATAACCTGATGATCAACGAGGAACCTGGGAACCGTACCTCGTGGCCGTCGTTTTTGATCGATCTGGATCATGCGATTGAGGAGCAGAATGTGCAAGAGCCGGGCGCGAAGGGGAAGATTGGCACTAGGCAATTCATGGCTACCGGGATCCTCTTTGGTCAGAAGCACTCGTTCATGCATGACCTCGAGTCATTTTTCTGGGTCCTGTACTATATCTGTACCCATTTCGAGGGCCCTGGTTCGGCAAAGTTCACTGGCGACTCCAGTAACTGGAATTATATGACAATTAATATGGCGTATGGAAAGCAGGGGCTCACATGTCAACATTCTCACTTCAAAATACGTGCAGAGAAATCGGTCACTGCGTATTATCGGCCGATGATACCCTGGCTCAACAAATTGCGGGAGGTTGTATTCCCGGAGGACCGGCAGCAGCGGGATGAAGAGGACATTGAAGAAGATGAGGGCTTGTATTCGCGCATGATGGACATTCTTAGTGAAGCTCAAGAGGCACTAGGGGCGGGTTCTGGTGAGTCTGGAGCATTGTAAATATTTAAGAGACCCAGAAAATGTATCACATTCACAAAAATAACTAAGAAATAAGCAAAATAAGCAAAATGTATATATGCAGCCAGAAACACTCAAAACACCAAAAGCAAGAAGAACCCAAAAGCAAAAGGACCCAAATCAAACCATAAAAGCCACAGAAGTCACGAAAAAACGAGAAAAGACATATAGCAAAAATAGCAAAAGAAATCAATAAAACTGATGCTCGCTCTCGCCAGGCGGCATAATCGGCGCCAACATCATCCCGGGCTGCAACAAATTATTCGCCAACCGCTGCGGCTGCGGCAGCACGACCGGCAGCGCGGTCATCAGCGGGACCACGCCGACGGGCGTGTTTGAGATGCGCGAGAAGGCGGCGGCGGCGGTTGCGTGGTCGTAGGCTTGTTGCTGGGATTGGGTTGGTAGGTGCGGGTGGAGCGGTTGGAGGAGGGAGGGGTCGGAGAGGAGAGGGGTTGGTGAGGCGAGGAGGTCGATTAGCGGGCGTTGGTGGTGGGCGTGGTGGGGTTGGAGTTGGTGGTGCTGGGGGAGGGGTTGGGGGATGTGGGAGAGGTTGGGGGAGTTGGTTGCGTTCAGGCTTTGCGTGAAGCTCATCTGGTGAGTTTGCTGGTGAGCTTGATGAGGCTGGTGGATCTGGTGAGCCTGTTGGTGATGCTGAGGCGCCGCGATGGCAGAAATAGCAGGTAATCCGCCTTCCATCGTCGTCGTCGCTGCCGTCGTCGACATGACCGTCTCGCGTCCAGCTTTCGCGGTATCCCGTCCACGCCCCTTAATCCCCTTATTCGCATGCCGATACAGATCCTCAAAATACAACAGCATCTCGCGATCCTGCACCGGAATCGCCGACTCGTCGGTCTCCGCCCTCGCCGCGTACGCGGCAAACTTGGCCGCCAACGCGTCCAGCGCCTCCGTGTGATACTTATTCTGATGCGACTTTAGATTCCCGAGCTGCGTAAACGTCTTTTGACACGAGTCCAGGCGGCAGACGAACGGGCGGTGTCCGGCGTGCGTGAGGAGATGCGCACGCACGTTGCCGCGCTGCGCGAATCGTTTGTTGCATAGTTCACACACGTAGGGCTTTTCGCCCGTATGCGACCGGGAATGAGTGTTGAGATTCCCGCGCTGGGAGAACCGTTTACCGCAACCCGGCGCGTCGCATACGTAGGGCTTCGAGCCGGTGTGTGCGCGCGCGTGGATGTCGAGATGGGTCTTTTGGTGGAAGGATTTGCTGCAGCCGAGGGCTACGCATTTCCATTTCCCTGGCCGCTTCTCGGGTTCCGCGGAGATTGTCTGGTTGCTCGTCATCGTCGCGTGCTGCTGGTGTTGTTGGTGTTGCTCAAGTTGCTGCTGCTGCTGCTGATGATGATTATGCTGCTGCGGGTCAACGACTTTCGCAGGCAACCGCGTCTGAATGATCCGCATAAGCTGGTCGATCTGCGTAGCGCCAACCACGGCCCCGCCGAAATTCGTCGGCGACTGTTTCCGCGCTCGTCGACTACTGCCGCCGAGGACTCCACCGGCGCCAATCACGCTCGACGCGGATACTCGTCGCTCTACCGTCTGCGGGCGGTCCACGACCACCGGAATCTGCGGCGTCGAATGGGCTCGTTGCGGGATCGTTGGCGGCATTGGCGGTGGGAACGAGTTGCTGATGCTGGTGCTGCTACTGGTGGAAATTGACGTGGACGAGGTATTGTTGCTGCTTCCGCTGCCGCTGCCGCTGCTGCTGCTCAGCAATGGCGGCCGCGCCGGCTGACGGTACTCGCCGTAGCTGAGCGCGTCGGCCGGGTACGTCGGTAGGTAGTCGTACTCGCCCGGCGGCGGGTTGTGGTTGTGGTTGTTCGGACGCTGCATTGCCGTGTCCGTATAGCTGGTCGACGCGGTGGTGCACGAGGTGGACCAGGCGGTGGTGGTGGTGGTTATGCTGCGGTGCAGCGTCGCAGCCGACGCAACGCCAAAGCCGCGATGGTGCGGCGGCCGGCGGCACGAGACCCGCGGCCGCTGACACTTTACAGCTCGCTTAGATCGCGATTAGCAAGCGCAGCGCTAAAGTGGGGTGATTTTTATTTTTTAATTCTTCTTAATTCGGCTTAAAACGGCACACGACATACTCGTACAAGTAATACAAAAACAGATAAAAGCAGCTCGACAAACATAATCAAAACGTGTATACTATTCAAACATGCCGCCTTTTCCCTCTCTCACTACTACCACCGACAACTACCCACAGCGTCAGGAAACTCAAGTTCAGATCACTGCTGCCCGTTCACGGTATACCTCCAGATCCGCGCCCGGCAATCGCCGGACCCGGTCGCAAACAACTTGCCGGTCGGACACGGCGCGACCGAAATCACAGAGTTCTTGTGGCCCTGCAGCATAAGCTGCGCCTGCGCTGTCCGCGGATCCCAAAACTGCACCCCGCGGTCTTTGGACCCGGACAGGACCCACTGGCCGTCCGGAGTCAGCGCGACCGAGAGGACAAAGTCCTTGTGGCCGGTAAACGTCTTCACGCACACGCCGCCCTTGTGGGACCCGGATAGTCCGCGCGCGGACTGCAGCTCCCATAGCTTGATTGTCTTGTCGAGCGATCCCGAAACGAGGTCTTTCCCGTTGGGGGCAAACGCGACAGAGTATACTGAATCCTTGTGTCCATCCGGCGCCTCCAATCGCTCGACCAAGAATCCCGTCGTGGCGTCCCACACCCGCACACTCTTATCCAACGACCCGGCAGCCACGAACCGGCCATCCGGCGAAAACGCAACCGTAGTCACGCCGTCCTCGATGCTCAGCGTGAGCACACACTGCCCGCTATCCATATCCCACACCCGGACCGTACGATCACCCGATCCGGACGCGATGTGACGGCCGTTACGCGCAAAGTCAAGCGAATAAATATCCTGCTCGTGGCCCGAGAATAAATGCCGGATCGTCTTGGTCTTGATGTCCCACACGCGGATCTGCTTGTCCTCCGCGCCCGTCGCCAAGAACCGGCCGTCGGGCGAGAAACACACGCTGCGGATGTACAGGTCGCCCTCGCGGTCGACGGACTCGTCTTGTAAATGGCATATACGCTGGCCGGTCTGCACGTCGTAAATCTGCGCGGACCGGTTACACCCGGTCGCGACGTACTTGCCGTCCGCGCTGAACCGCACGCAACACACGACCGAGTGATGATCTAAAGTATGCACGAGGTCGACGTCCAAAATACGCGGCGCGCGGTCGTTGTAAATCACAAACCAGTCGTTGGCTTGTTTTTTGAACTCGCTAGGAACCCGGTCAAAGTCCAGGTCCGCGAGATTGTTGCCGGATGGCGCGGGACTAGCGCGCGCCGCCAACGGCGACCGGTTCGGCGTCTGCTGCGCGACGGCTTGCGTCGTTTGCGCGGCAGGCGTCGATTGCGCGGATTGTTGCGCAGCTGCCGCCTGAGCCTGGGCTTGCGCTTGAGCTTGGGCTTGCGCCTGAGCCTGGGCTTGCGCCTGAGCTGCCTGCGCTTGTTGTTGCTGTTGCTGGGCTTGTGCCTGCGCTTGCTGTGCCTGAGCTTGCTGCTGTTGAGCCTGAGCTGCCTGCTGCTGCTGCTGAGCTTGCGCTTGCTGAGCCTGTGCCTGCTGCTGCTGCTGCTGCTGCTGCTGGCCATGGTATCCGTTCAAGTACGCGCCGTACCCGGGCTGCTGAGCAGGCGGCTGCAGGCCCGGCGGTTGCTGCTGCTGCTGCTGCACACCGCTCTCCTGCGGCGGCGCGAGCGCAGCCCCGGTCGGTCCGGCCTGGCCGGACATGATGCCCTGGAATACATTCGAACTCGAATGGCCGAGCGACGGCGGCGCGACCGATCCGGCCTGTGCCGGCTGCGGAACAGGGCCTGCGGCGGGAATCGCAGACGGCGGCGCCGAGGGCGGGACGTGGCCGCCGTGGGCTTCGAGCTCGCGCTTGAGTCTCGTGATTTCCTCCTCGTAGCTGTCCAGTTAGTATCTATCTAGGTCCGACTGACAAACAGCGAAAATACGCACTGCTCCTTCATCTTGCGGTGACTCAGCTCGAGCTCGTACACGTTCTGGCGGATCTGCTGCATCTCGGCGGCCTGTTGGTTGTCTGTGGATGTTAGCCAGGTGCACGCTGGAAAGGTGGGTTAGGGGCCGGTGCGGCGGGATCAGGGGCGACGATGAGGAAAGACGATAAAAATGTAAAACTGGCGGAGCCGGAAGCGGCGCGGTGGCTGCGCTCGGTCTCGCCAGGGATGGCGAGGCCGGCCAGTCGCGAAGTGTTTTGTGCAGACGAAGTGTTTCGTCCGCACACACACCGAAACGAAATAACGAAAATAAAACAAGAATAAAATAAAAGAAAAACACTTACACTTGTGGTCGAACTCCTCCTTGTGCATGCGGTACAGACTGGCCTCGTTCGTGACGCTCTCGAACTCGGCCTTGAGGTTCTCGAGCAGCTCGTTGATGCGCTGCGTGGGCGGCATGATGGCGCGCTGGTAGCTCATGGCCGGCGAAGCGTGCGGCCGCGGCGCGTCGGGACGGGACGGGGTGGGGTGGGGTGATGAGGTGAGACGAGACGAGGGCGAGGCGAGGCGAGGTTAGAGAGGAGCCGCGGGGCGGGTCATGTACGGCCCGGCGGGTGGATGGGATGGATGGGTGGTGGAGGGGAGGAGGTCGTGAAGAGGGGTGACGGGGCGGAGTGTTTGGCACTCTAGTCCGGCTGGGCAGGGTTCGACCGGCGTGGCTGCTCGGTTGCTCTTGGCGATGGAGAGAAGAGCAGTCGACAGAACAGGCCGCCAAATGACCGGAGTCGGGATGGATGGAGGATGGATGGATGGAGGGGGTGGTGGGCTTGTAGGGGGAGCAGAGAGAAGAGAAGAAGCCGCCAGGCGCGCAAAAGCAGCAGTGATGCGCCCCGGGCGGAGGCGTGGCACGCGCGGCGGCGGCGGCGTGGCGACGCTGGCGACGCGAGCCGCCGAGATCGAACAAGCTCGGGCCTTCACTCCAGCCAACCCGCGCCGCAGGCCGGGTTGGCGCCGCGCGGGTTGCGGCTTACCCTGGCCCTAAACCCTGACTTTACAAACCCTGTAAACCCTATAGCCCTGTATTCTATAACCCTATGAACCCTATACCCTAGATCTACCCTGAACCCTAATATGTCATGAATTCAATCATCGTCCCCGTACAGAAACCGCCAGTCCTCGACCTCCTCCACGTCCTGCCGCAGCTTGTCGCGCATGCTCTCCACCGCCTCGGACCCCAGCAGCAGCCTCAGCGGCGGATTCCGGCAGTGCGCCAACTATTTCACATTAGCTCTTGTCCGCTGCTCATTGCTTGATAAATTAATAGAAAGAAAGAAATACCTCCCACATGATCTCGCCAATCTTGGCCACCCCCGTCGACCGGTGCGCCTGGATCCACAGAATCATCCGGCGCGCGTGCTCGGCTGGCGTGCCGCGGTACTCGCTGCTCAGCGGTTTGATCACAAAGTGTCGCCACGCCGGCGACCGCGACACGTCCCTGTGTTTGTTAGCATTTGCTTGTAGATATTGCCAACTGCTGGAAGACACACTCGTCCTGCTCGACCGTCCCGGGATAGACCAAAGTCGCCTTGCACCCGAACTGCTCAATCTCGTACGCCAGCGTCTCGACCATGCCCTCAGCCGCCCACTTGGTCCCGCTGAACGGTCCCAGTCCCGGCACGCCCAGCATGCCCGCCGTGCTGCTAAACACGATATACCGCCCTCGGGCGCGTAACCGCAAGAACGGCAGCGTAGTCTGGATAACATGAAACAGTCCCACCACGTTCGTCTCAAACTGCGCACGCACGTCATGTTCCTCCTGTTCCTCGCACGGCGCGACGACGCCGATGCTAACGCAGTTGAGAACAACATCGATCCGGTTCCAGCGCTGCACGGCGATGTCGACCGCGGCTTTGACTTGCCCGCGTGAGCGCACGTCGCAGGTCACGGTCACCAGTCTGTCGCTCCATTCGGGAGGAACACTGACTGTCGTCGCGATGTGCCGCGAACACGCGACCACCACGTCGCCGCGCTCTAGTGCCGTGCGGCAGATACTCGCGCCGATTGTCCCTGTCGCTCCAAATATCTTCCTATTAGCCTCTTCCACTCTCAGATTACAAGCAAATCTGAATAAGATAAAGTAAAGAACTCACCAGCCAGACCTGCTGCTTCGCCGGATTACCAGCCGACGGCGCCTCGCACACCTGCGGCCACACCGCACCCGCCACGCTTCCCGGTTCCGGCGTATTTCCAGACCGTGCCCGTCTTTGCTCCCCTCTATCCCTCTCTCTGTCCCTGTCCCTATCCCGATCTCGGTCCCGGCCGTAGGCATGTACCAGCGGGAAATAATCATTACCAGTCGTCGACGTGCGCGAGTACCGGCTCGGCGCCGGCGCCGGCGGGAGCGTGTTGCGCGACGGCGTTAGCAGGACGATTTGTGGTGCCGCGGTCGGGGCCGAGGGTGTGAAGTCGTCCATTTCTTTTTTTTCAAAAGTTCTCGAGGAATCAACTAATGAATTGGTGGGAAATCATGCCGAGTTACAAAATTGTGGAGTCGGCGAACTGGTTTAACACGCGATGCGCGGCGCTTCGGTCCCAGCCCGGCGATTTGGATTTCTACAAGGCTACACACTATTAAGACATCCATTTACGATCGAATATTAACAGTACAACAATTGAATTGAAAAACCCTAGGCAGTAACCGACTGCAAATACTCCACCCGATACGAATTCTCATCACACGGCCGCGGCAGCGGCGTCCACTTGGGCTCATCCTTAAACAGCCTCATCGCCTTGACGTAGTCGGTCCCGGTAGTCGTGAACCGGTGATAAATCCCCGCCGGCAGGATAATCAGATCGCCCTTGACCATATGCAACCGGACCCACCGATCCTGCAAATCACGCACATCGAAAAACCCCTCGCCGTCGACGATAAACCGGATCTCCTCGTCCTCGTGGATGTGCTCTTTATAAAAGATTTTCACCTTCTCCTCGTACACGTCCGCGCCGAACGCGGAGGGGGAGATCGTGATCACGTCCGAGTTCTTGTACGACCGGGCTTTGGCGAGCGCGTCGACGTCGGAAAGCGCGTCGGCGCCGGCAAAGTGCTTTGCAATCACGCCGAGCGAGGCGACTGCTTCGGCGGACACGTCCACGCCGGAGTCGTGCGCGAGACGCTGGTCGCCCTGATTTGTTAGTATTCTGCTGCTAAGAAGAGGGTGAAAGTAAGCGGGAATACCTCTTTGTCGTCGTAGTAGTAGACGTGCATGGTGTGGTCGAGAGTGCGCTGGACGAGTGGCGGGAAGGGCAAGTTGTGAACTGAAGTTGGCCGGTCGATATGACAAATGGGGATTGCGCCATTTCACGCTTCACCACTTTTCTTTACACCACTCTCACTTTTGTTACACTTTTATACTTAGTACTATTTATTCAATGATTACAGCTAGTCTAGCAGAAGATTCTACAGATAACAGTCTAATTTCCAACTCCACTACTCTCATCTACAAGTCCACAAGCACATCCACAGCACAAGACCAACCCAACCCCGTCCCCGCCCACGTGCAGCACAAACCCCAAACCCTAACCTGCCACTTCCCAATCCAACAACCCCTGCCCTCTAGCGTAATTTATGACGCCATCGCTGCGAATTGCCCCTTTCGATAACCACCCGCTGATGCGCAAAAGCAACGCGCCGGCCGGAAAAGCAACGCTGCCGAGGATCTAACTTTTAAAATAAAATAAAAAAATAAAAAAATGAGATATATAGAAAATATAAAAATATAAAATTAAATAAAAGTAAAAATAACGGCGGCCGGGTCCGGTTTTTGTGGCTGGCCTGGCTGGCTGGCGATCGCAAGCGATTTTCTTATTGCCGACGTGCCGACGGCATTGTCTAAGTAAACTGCAAAATAGTTTGGACTGCACTTGCTTCCTGCCTTCTCATTGCCTATTACCCTTAGTATATCCTCTTGGCTTTCAACTTCAAGCCAGGATTGAGTCGGTGAGTTTGAGAGTTGCTGCTGGATTGGAGTGAGCAACTCCACGGACTTGTCTTATCGAAAGAATGGGCAAGTGACAATCCGGTCAATCTCTTGAGTACCACTCGATCTGGGTCCTGGAATATACACGCCATTGTCGCTGTTAGCAATTATCATGCGCTCAATTAACTCTGCAACGTTTGAGCTGTACAATTCCTGTTGCGTCAAGGTTGCTGGCGGCTTTAACTTGCACTATTTCGTCGGTAGCGTTTTGATCTGCCTCGATTTATCGACTGAGGCTGTTTCTTTCTGACAGTGTCGACAAGCAAGATTGACAGAGCTCGATATTCTATGGCTTACTGCTTGTTGGATTGGGAATTGCTGGATTGACCAAACTGCTGCAGCTCGTGGATTTGACTTGTCCATGGAGACGAGATCGACGACTTGCTGATGCTGGATCTGGCTGTAGAATCCGCTACTAGTCTATTACCTAATACCTACAATCGACAACTTACACAAGTGACAAATTGAGACGAAGAGGAAGATTGTATATAACTGTATATCCATGCATGCTCTCCAAAAACCAGTAGAACTTCAGGATCTACGCAAATCATGTATCCTGTTTGTTGCCCGCTTTAGACTCGTAAATACAGGCCTTTTTCACTCGCCTCGGACCGTCAACCGTGTCCGTCGGACGGTACGCTGTAGAACAAGAAGCCACATGTAAAGCCATGTAACAATGCATCCATATCCACAGAGATATACGCGTTTAGCATGGTAAAGATGACTTTCAACGTGGCTGCAGGGTAACAACATTCCGCGTCCGCATCCGGACCCAGCCAGCAAATCTCAATTTTATCTCAACCGCCATGCCGATAGGTCCCCACTAACGTACGAATCATCCAGATAAGCTCCAAACAAAACAAAGAACACCAAATTTTAAGCTATAAACTGTATCAACCGTAGCGCGCGAGCTATCTTCTCCTCGTCTTACGAGTTGTTTTTTAAGAAATAGGTAAGTTTATAGAAATCCATTAAATAAATAAACTGAAGACACAAAAAATCAAACGTTTCTTACAAGTTCACTTTGATATACATTACACACTTTGATAATAACCGCTCGTACTCCCGACGATATTTGCCCTGAACTAGTTTACACCTGCTGCAGTTATATAATAGAATAATCGTGTCACCACATATTTCCCGGTAGCCTCTCCCCTTTCCTAACTGATCCTCTCGACTAGGTACTAGTTGAGTCTACTGCCTGAACACTGTCTGCGCCTGCGGTGCTCCCTGGCCGGCGGAAACGGCAGAAGCAGGCATAGGCTGCTGCTGCTGCGCGCCAGGCTGCGCTTGCACGGGCTGTGCCTGGGCGGCTTGTTCCTGGGATACCTGAGCAGCAGGCTGTGCCTGTGCAGGCGCAGCTTGGCCGCCAGCGGGTCCAGCCTGGCCGGGCGCAGGTTGTCCGGGGTACTGCTGAGGCCAGTACTGAGCTTGCCCGCCGGGGTAAAACTGGTACTCCGGCTGGCCGACTTGCTGGGCTTGTTGCGGTTGCTGCTGCGGCTGCTGCTGCTGGGGTTGTTGCGGCTGTTGGCCCTGCTGTTGCTGCGGATACGTGTACGGCTGGGCGTAGACGACGCCGCTTGAGTAGCCGCCGCCGCGGTAGGGCGGGATGTAGGGCTGCTGCTGCTGGGCTTGTTGCGCCGGCACCGGGCGGTAGTACTGCTCGCCCGAGAGGTGGCCGTGCTGTTCCTCGGGCACGGCCTCGGCAGGCGGACGCTGGTAGTAGGGGTCTGCTTGTTAGTCTTCTTTTCTTCTTGAAAGTAATGTAATGTGTGTAAAATGAACATACCGTAAACGCTGCCCATGCCTCCCGGAACGACTCCGCGCTCGTATGAAGTGCCGTCAGGCGGTATCCTGAAGTTCTGTCGCTGCGTCAACTCGGGCGAGATCGGCAGGTCGCGCAGCAGCGGGTTGGTGCTCGGCGTCGAGAACGAGCCCTGCATGACATCGTCCGGCTTGTAGTACGACACCAGATGATGCGGGCTTCCATTGATCAGCACGCTCATCGTCTTCTTGATCAGCCCGCCGTCCTTGAACCCGTACGAGTCCACGAGCGAGCCGACAAGCGCGCGCTCGGCCTCGGCGTCGTTGTAAAGTCCCGCCGTGGCCTGGTTCACGGGCACGGCCGGCGGCGCGAGCTTGATCTCGGCGGCGACCTCGTGCTGCTGCACGTCCTGTTCGAGCCCGAACCCGGACCCGGATGGGTCGCCGTAGGGCTCGACTCGTTTCTTGCGGCGTGTCCGTTTCGCGGCGCGCTTCTTCTCGCCCGGCGCGAACGGCTTCTCGAGCTGGCGGTAGACGAGGAAGTTGCCGAGGATCCGGGACGGCGACCACGCGATGCCGTCGGTCCAGCGGCGGATTCCGGACGAGCCCTCGTTGAAGATGAAGATGTTGCCCGACCGGATCAAGTCGACGCGCTCGCGGTCGTGCGGACGACGAGAGACGTAGTGCAGCAGGCCCTGCGTGCAGGCCTGGAACAGGATGAGCGCGTCGTGCGTGGTCGAGACGTAGCCCGTGTAGGTCGCCGTGAGGCCCTGCGGCGGGCCGGCCGGCTGCGCGACGCGGGTGGCGGTCTGTTGCGCGGACGACGAAGCGGCGGGCACGACGGGCGTGACGGGCACGGCGACCACGACGGGGTCGACGGCCTTTTGCGGGTGCGGAGGGGCGCTCATTATGGTGGTGGTTTTTGAGTTAAGCTAGTTAAGCTCGAGGGTGGAAAGTTTGATCCGACGCGTCAGAGCGGCGCGGCGCGAGCAAGAGCGAACGAGAACGACGAGAGTGTCTGTGAGGGCGGAGAGCTGGAGGCAGACGACCGAGATGAGGCGGAGAGAGAAAAAGGCGAGAAGACTGTAAGACGAAAGCCTGCTGGCGGGCGAGCTGGTCGCGAGAAAGTGGTGAAGGGTGGCGGAGCGCGGGAGGCTGGGCCGGAATCAAAACAAGCCGCGATGCGCGAGGCGGAGACGCTGCTGTCGCGGACGATAGAAGAGCGGACGAACAAAGGCTGCTGGTGCAAGATTGCGGGCCTGTGAGTCAAGAGTCGGGGCCGTGGAAGGTCGTGAAGCTCGGAAGACGGGCGGAGCAGTGAGTGGTAGGGGGTGCGAAGGAGCTCAGGCGGGCATCGACTTGCCGGCGCACGAGACGACGGACAGGCGCAGCGGGAGGCGGCGAAAGGCGGGGCCGGGTGAACAGAGCAGGCCGCGAGCGATGCGCTGGTCTGTAGCAGCTGTCTGTGGAAGCTGAGCGAGCTGGGGCGGGGAGGCGGACAGGGGAGGCCGGGTGGTGGTGTTGTGGTGGCAGCGTCGTGAAGCGCTGAGAAGAGAGATGAGCAGAGAACTCAGAGTTGCGCGGGCGCGGGTTTTGACTTTCCGCGCCGCCGCCGCGGCCGCGCGGGTTAGGGCCGGGGCTAGGGCTCGTCCTGCGGGTCACAGCGCCGTGTTACCGTTACCGAGGGGCGCCGCAGATCCGCACGTGACGCCGATCGGCGGATCATCGATGATCCGGCAGGGTTTGGGGTTTGGGGTTTGCAGGGTTTGGGGCTGCGGAGGGTTAGCAGGGTTTGGGGGTGCCGGGTTTATGGGGTGCATCGGTCTGGTGTTGGTGAAAAGTCAACAGCTTCTCGTCAGATCCAGGCACGGTTTTTTATTTCAAGTCTTGCTGCAATGCACCGCTAAACTGTAACACGAAAGCATATAAAGCCCCCGAAATAAGCATAATTGTTGCTAACCTAACGTTAACCACTACTGCTACTTCTTAAGTTCAGCAAATAACTTCAGCCTTCTGCAGCCCCTGAAAACCGAAATTTCGACGCGACCAAACTCTCCTCCTACAACTATTAAATAACTTGAATAAGTTCACCTCTATCTGCAAACGACCAGACAGCAGAGGCCGCTTCACAGCGCTACCCAGCGGGAACGGAACGGAACGGACATGGCGACGCCTGCGCCCTACCGCATCCTCCTCGTCGACTCCTATGACTCCTTCACCTACAACCTCGTCGCGCTCCTGCGTTCCCTCTCGATCCACCCCGAAGTCACAGTGATCCCCAGCGCAGCGCTGCAGGTGTCATACATCGGCTCGTCAGATCTCACTCTCTTTTTACTGTACTTTGATGCCGTCGTCATTGGCCCGGGACCGGGCACGCCGCTGCGCCCGCGCGAGGACATGAAAGGAATCCCACGCGTCTGGGAGGCGATCAAGGACCTGAACCCGGATCTTACTCCAGTCGTGCTCGGCGTGTGTCTTGGTTTCCAGTGGATTCTTTCGTCACTCGAATACCCCATCGTCCGGCTTCCAAACCCTCGTCACGGTTTAATCTCGTCTCTTGAACTCACGCCTGAAGGCGCAAAGGATCTCTACGCGGGCCTCGACGACCGGGATATCGAGTGCGTGCGGTACCATTCCCTGTACGTCAAAACGACAGATCACGCGTCCGGCCAAATAATCGACCTCGCGTATGCTAAAGATCTCACAGAGTACAACGACAGTGTGCTCATGGCAGTGCGTCATGCCTCGAGGCCGTACTGGGCCGTGCAATACCATCCCGAGTCGATCTGTTCCAAATTCGGCGCCGAGACGCTCGAAAACATGTTTAGACTGAGTTCAGCACATACGGCGCAAAGCCGAGCACGGAAAGCTGCCATGAATGTGCTGCCTGAGCGCGACAGATTGTATCTCGAACTCTACATCAAGAAGTACGAACAAGTCTGCAAACCAATGAAACTATTCCTCAACGACCGCGCACAGCGAAGCGCAACCGTCGACACCACCAACAGTCCGCGACCCCTACGTCAAAAAATCATCCAACTCCCGCAAACAACAGACATGAGCGCCTTCATCCTCGCGCTCTGTGAACGACTCTACGCATCCTCTGGCGTCTTTACGCTTCTCGACTCTGCCGCCGCGCCCGGCGCATGGAGTTATATAGGCTGCTCGCGCGGCACACCGAGGCGGTTTACGTATTACGTTCCCGACAAGTTTGTGATTGAGACCCACAACGACCGCGCCGAGGTGTCTTGGAAAATCGAGTCGATCGACGAAGTCTGGGAACTGCTCGCGCACGCGACCGATATCGACGTTTCGCACGTGCATAAATTCGCGGAAAGCGCTGCTGAGCAGGATACCAAGACACCTCTGGACACGTATAAAGCAGACCTCGCGCACGATCGGGAACAAGCCGAGCTCAGCGACGGCGCTACAGTCGAGCAATACCCTTCCTTTTTTGGCGGGTTGGCAGGGTACATAAGCTACGAGGCCGGCGTGGTCGGTGGGCTTGGAGTTTCGGTGGCCGAGGAGTCGTCTGCCAAAGTGCCGGACATCAATCTCACATTCTACGACCGCACGATTGCGCTCGATTTGCAGCGCAAGCGCGTGTTTATCCATTCGATCGAGTCGTTACCTCCCATCGGCGGCGACGCGGCCGCGCGGGCGTGGTTCGCGACCGTCGAGCTTATCGTCAAACAACTAGTCACACCGGGTAGTAGCCAGCAGCAGTCCAAGACGCCGTGGGACGACTTTTCGTCCACGAAAACCGCGGACTCGATTGTCATGCCGGACGAGGACGAGTACCGGTCCAAAATCGATCGCGCGCAAAGTCATCTCAGGCGAGGCAACTCGTACGAGCTGTGCGTGACCGACCAGACTGTTATCCGCGAGCACGAACGGCAGACGGCTGACCACCGGGTCGCGAACGGGCGGTATGAAGAGATGTTGTCTGACTGGGCGTTTTATAAACATATGCGGACCGTCAATCCGGCGCCGTATAGTTGTTTCTACCGAGCGCAGAATACGACGCTGATTGGTATGTCGCCCGAGCGGTTTTTACGGTGGGATGATACGCGTCGGACATGTGAATTGCGGCCAATTAAAGGCACGGTTGTGAACGGGACCGGGATTACGCTTGAAGAAGCCACGAGACTATTACAGACGCCGAAGGAACGGGCTGAGAATCTGATGATTGTGGATCTCATTCGGCATGATCTGGCGCAGTTCTGCGACGAGGTTACAGTTCCGCGGTTAATGAGCGTCGAGACTTACAAGACTGTCTACCAGCTCGTCAGTGTAATCAAGGGAACCGGCATGCGACCCGGGATCTCGGGCGCAGACGTGTTACGCGGGTCACTCCCGCCGGGCTCCATGACCGGCGCGCCGAAACGCAGATCGGTCGAGCTGCTGCAGGAACTCGAAGAGCATAAACGGCGCGGCGTGTATTCCGGCGTAGCTGGCTACTGGGATGTGTTGGGTCATGGTGACTGGAGCGTCGTGATTAGGAGCGCGTATAGTACGGGTGGGTACGATACCGGGCTGCCGAGGGAGTGGAGGATTGGTGCTGGCGGGGCGATTACGGCGCTTAGTGATCGGGATGCGGAGTGGGAGGAGATGAAGGTCAAGCTGCAGAGCGCGTTGAGGGGGTTTGCTGTGGTTAAAGATCCGGTGGTAAGCTAGAGAGTTGCATGGGTTTTTTGCTGTACATATTTATCACTCGGCTCATTTTGCATAATACATAATACACGTAATATATTCAATTCAGACCGCACTAGTTTATCGCACAAATCAGCATCCAGAAACTCATACTTACCGTCCGGCGGCACCATCAATCTAACCCTCTCGCGCTTGGTCCCTGCTACCTAGTCTCTACCGAAAGACTCAATCGAGGTCGTCAGCAAACACGTGTTCTCGACGCGATCATTCTTTGCCAGTACTCGACGTTACGCAATAGTCAATCTCTGGCCATTGGATTTAGATCAGGCTCCATACGGGATCACAGAGGCAGAATTCGAAAGCGTACAGCAGTATCTGCATGCTGTGCGACAGCTGTATTTGGACCAACACGATGGTGAGTAGCACAAACCTGCGTCAGAAACGAGCATCCATAATCTCGCCTAAGCAAGCCACGGTAATGGCTGTATCAGTACAGATTTGCGCCTACTCTTCATTACATTAGACCAAATACGACTGGTGCACGGCACTCTCGTACGTCTGTATCCTTCAAATCTGCATCCGTGACTTCATACGAATCGGATCTAAATTTTCAATAGTCAGAGATCTGCAGTATGGCTGAGTTGCACGCGTAGCTGGAGGGAGGTGAGTGGTAACTCATGGGGTGAGTGGCATCGTTAATCTAGCATAGTTATCAGTTACTCCGGATCAAAAAACTTCCCCAGTAATCAGGCTTTCAAGTCATTCAGACTATCGCATGGTTCCGTCACGTAAAACGTGGAAGCCAGGCAGAAGCGGATGGTGCTGCAAGCTGACGACGTGAATCTCAGAGATTGGTGAGACTGCGATCTGACAATAACAGAACTGATCGCTTCAATGTCAGACTAAGCTGACCCGATCCCAAGTACGGAGTACCTGATGTGTAGAAATCACCTGTTCATTCAAGCTTGCCCATGTATAACTTGGAAGATCATAAATGCGTGCCATCAATTCGGTGGGGATATACATTTGAGTGCTAACGATCCGATCGATTTCTTGAGTTGCGCGCGAGTCTCGCGCGCTTAAAGTAATTTGGGACATTTAAACCTTAAAATTTCTAAAAAATCTGTATCGAAGCACTTCACGCGATCCACGGAAAACTAGACGCTACGCCATTTACATCTATGGATCCTATATGACCTCCAAATATACGACTTTATTAGAGATTTGTTGTATACATACCAGTTAGCGATTTGGGGACAACTCGTGCTTGGGCCTTTCTAGCATACAGCAGCTACAATAGGCCATCATGGCGGGTCCTCGAGCGAATCGCTTCAGTCCCGGCAACCTGCCGACGAGTTGGCGCACGGCAATCAAAAGGTCATACGAGCGGTCGAATTACGTGAATCATGAGAAATGCAGTATGTGGAGCTTTTTTTGCAGTGTGGTATAGGAGTGTCGAGAAGGGTGCTGACTTGCGGGGGGTAGTTGAAATTGTGCGGAAGATGAAGCTTACGGAGACGTTTAAGCCGAATGAGTTTGAGATTGTGGATATCTATCCTGGTAGGCTTTGATCTGTTAGGATTAGGATGTTTATGACGGCATGCTAAACTAAGTAGGGACGGGTGTATTTTCTCGGGCGTTGAATCAAGTTACGAGTCCAAAGACGCATATCATGTTGGAGCGAAATGATCTTTATTTCGACTGGATCAAGGTAAGGATTAGCTGTCAATATCAGACGATGTAATACTTACCATAACTAGGAATACAACGCAGACATACCCTGCACGCCAATAAAGGTCGACGGCTACAAATGGCAAGTCTACAATTCACTTCTCAAGTACGGCGGAATCACGCCGACCAAGCTACCACCAGACCATATCAACCCCTCGTTACTGGTCACGGCCAATTTAACAAACCGAAAAGGCGCACAACTGCTGGCGCAGTTTATTACCTGCGTCGCGTACCGGAATTGGCTACAAGCGTTTGGATGCGTGCGCATGCTGTTTTGGGTGCGAGAGGCGACGGCTGCGAGGCTGCTGATCGAGCCCGGGATGAAGGTTAATCGGGTTTCCAAGATGGCCAGTATATTTATGGACATTTCGGTAGCAGCGACTGAGTACGAGATACTGGACGATGGAGAAAAAGTGCCAATGCCGAATTATGAGCTCGTGCGTAAGGCGAAACCGGTGGAGATAGAAAAGGAGGATGTACATTTGAAGGTTCGTGAGTCTATTTAATAGCTCTTCAGGCTTTGTGTTAACTTTTTGTGCAGTCAGAACTCGTTTTACTTGACATCAAGCCACGACCTATGCAAGCATGGGAAAGCGAAGTAAGCATGTTCGGAGTCGAGTACGTGCTTCGAAACCTCTTCATCCTGCCCAAGCAAGTCCTATCGGAATCCATCGTGACACTCGGTCCCGGCGCATTTGAATACTTTTCACAAGTCATTCCGCACCTGTTTCCCAAGATGACGCGCAACCTGTCGACCGACGAATTCGTCGAGATCTTTCGCGCATTTGAAAAGTGGCCGTTCAAGCCTGAGCATCTGTTTGATATGGCTGGAGCGTCGATTGAGAAGACGGCGGAACAGATCCAGTTTGTGTAGAGACTAGAGTGATAGACTGGTTACTGATAGTGATAAAATTGGCGTTTTGATATGAATTGTTTGTGTATATTGTTTGTATATAGTCATGTGGTCGATCGAATTGAACAGATATCTGATCTACTGAAGCGATTGAACAGTTAATTTAAACGATCGGAATGACTTACATGCTTGATGATTCATATTCTGCAATTCTGAAACCGAGAGTGAGTAGAGTCTAAAGACTAAATGTCTGGTCTTCAGATTACACATATATAATTAGGCTGTCACAGAATTCTTCATCAATTGCTGTAGACGCGGATATAAACCACGAACTCGTTTTAAATTTGAGTCGCGTTTTTAAAATCGCGATCTCGCGCCCGGCGCCGCACCACAATCAACAACTCGCACATTTTTTGATTTCCTCGCGAGGAACGATAAATCAAGATCAATAACACACATCGCACCAAAACTATCGACATATACACATATACTTATCACCATACGTACATCGCAATAAACAAGACGCTTTATATCTCTGTTTGATCCGGCACACCGCCACCTCCGCAACAAAGGGTCACCGCGTCGCCGCGAATCACGCACACACAACTCTCTCGCGACCGATGTTCTCGTTCACCCCCAAGAGTCCCGAGTCCGGCTCCAAGCCGGCACCAGCGCCGCCGTCTCCGTCTTCAATTACGCAGAACTCATCTTTTCGACCGTCGTTTGGCGGACAACGGCCTATTTTCGGGTCGAATTCGCCGGGATCATCACAACAGCCGTCGTCGGGCGCGGCCCCTTCGTTTGGGAGCACTGTAGGTGCGGATGGACGCAGTACAGCGACTAGTTCGTTTGGATCCTTTGGAGGTAATGCGTTTGGAAGCAGCGGTGGGTTCGGAACTGGCGCTTCCGTCGGAAATACGTTTACTGGATTTGGATCGCAGCAGAACACGGCACTGAACGACGAAGAGGTCAGCTTTGGCGCAGATAAATACGCAGACGAACAAGGCGGATTTCTAGATCACGAGGAAGTAACCGTGACTGAGCTACCGTCAGCGCCGATAAAAGCTGGAAATATTGCGGAATGGCACGCACGTGGACGGACATTGAAATTCACCATGAGCCCGATGGGCGGAGAAGGCGCGGCATGGATTGACGAGACGCAGTCGCGGAGACACGAAAAAGCGTTACCGGAAGAGCTCAAAGTGTTTCCGTCTACAGTTCCGGGAGATCAGACATCGGTGGAGTACATTTCGGTGAGTTTGATATCAACGATTTTGAATGGGAGAGAAAGTTATCGCTGACTTGGGTTGCAGTTCGTCACGGAAGCTTTCAACATGTACCATGAACTTCAAGAAGCGGGTCGAATTGCTGCAGCTAATCCAGAAGGAAATGCAGCCTACGCGCTACCTCGCTTCGCGACGTCGTTTTTGCAAATTATAGACTCCTGGCGCCGGCGAATCGACGAAGATGAACTGTCTGACGCCTATGTCCTCTGCCACTGCTTGTTTGCAACGTACTTTCTTGATCCGGGTATCACTCGCGCGGAAGCTGTTATGGACTGGCTGAACCAATCATACCCCCGCCCGACGTCTGAGGAGATTCGTGATATCATGACCACGCGCACGCCTGCGCACGATTCCGGATTTTGGGGATTAGTTCACGTGCTCGCGATGCATGGTTTGTTCCTGCAATGCGCAAACTGTCTCCGGCGTGGTGAAATTGCTATTTCAGATGCAGCATCGCACAGCGTGTTGCAAGCCGCGATCGCGGTCCTCGAGTCCGCGCCAAAGGGTTCCGCCGCGTTTCTGGGACACCGGCAATGGCGCGCCCGAGCAATCACAGTCGGCGACGAAGCGGCCCGGTTACCAACCAGCGACGAGGACGACGCGAAGTTGCGGAACGGACTTGTGACGTTATCCAAGATTCTGCGTGGCGACGTCGACACGATTCGCGCGTACGCCGAGACGTGGCAGGAAGCCACTGCCGCGCTGTTTTTGCTGCACGACCCGTCGCCGGCGCGGTTACCGGAGTTTTTCGAGATTGCGACAAAGGAATTCCCGGTCGATACGACGTTATCGCTTGATGAGGGATGTGCGGCTGTCTTTGCGGGGGATATTCCCAAGGCGCTGGCGTGTGCTGAGGAGCTTGATGTCTGTGTTGCTGCGCATATGGCGGATTTCTGCGATCGGCAACGGATGCTGGATGATTTTTACGATGTTGAAAGTCTTGATCGGCCGTCGTTTAGAGATTATCTGTTTTTGCAGCATGGGCAGAGCTGTACGGGCAAACCTGGACTTTGGTTCGTGGGAATGGAGTACCTGAGGGATACGGAAGTGCCTGAAGGAACTCAGTTAATTCAGTCGGTATGTATTTCTTGCCGTGTTGACCTTCATGTGTAGCTGCTAACTGTGAACAGTCCGTGTCCCACGTGTATCCTGAAGGCGAAGAAATGGTCTCGAGTCTGCTAGTCGTCTGTGACGAGTTTGGCTTTGTCAGCGAACGAAAAGACATCGTGAAGGCATGGAGCAAAATGCAACTCGCAAAGAAAGAGATCGGTAACGCGTTGCAGTGGCTGAGCGAAAACGACAGCGTGACTGATATAATGGCCATAATCTGGAACTTGATCGAGTCTACTCTTGTTACCGGTGAGTTTATGTTTGATTAATAGCACGTCTCTTGCTTGTTCTGATGGTTTAGGTCTGCAAATACCGGATTCGATTCTCGAGGGCTTTCTAGTGGCGCCCCAGCGCTGCCCGGATGGTCTTCGGGATTTCATTGCACCGTATGCTATATACTATTCTTACCGCGCGCAGCTGGAAGACGGCATCTTGGACGAAGCATCGCGCTCGTTGACGTCATTAATCCAGTTCTCATTTCTTCCCTCGCAATTCATTCCCGCCCTGTTGGCCGAATTACTACAGCTCCTAGGCCGGCGCCGCGCAAGTCGCCGGGTGGTGAGTGTGTCGGATCTCGTGAGCGTTATGACGGTTATGTATAAACTGGAAAAGACGCCGGAGAAATTCAACCAGGGGCTTCAGTTTTTGGAACGAGTGCTGGAGGCGGAAGGTGCGGAGTTGGACTGGAGAAGCAAGTACGTCAACGTGTCTGCGAAGGAGGTGTGGAAACTTGTACGGGAGGGGCTTGTGAAGGAGACTGCGAGGGCGTATCTTGATGGGGAGTAGATTCGATACATGGATTTACTGTACGATATGAAGAGCATCTGGTGTGTATGCTATAGTTCGGGGAACCTACATGTACAAGAGATAGAACTGAGTATCTCAAATCATGTCGCATTACATTTACTCTGGCTAGTACGATAGCTATAGATATTAAACGCATGCATCTATAAATTAATGAATTGAATCAATTGTATTCGGGACAAGGCAGCTTGCCATCGAGGTTCGATATGCATAAGCGTCAAATTATGTTACACTTAACACAGTTCTCGGGGCCTTGTTGGGAACACGTAAACTGAACCTCGAGAAGTTCCAATTTCACATTCTACATCCCCTGATCTCGAATCCCACCACCACCAACAATGGCCGCCACGGCACCCTCCGCCTTCGTCGACCCGATTCTCGACGTCATAATCAACGAGACCACAAAACAAGTCACATTCTCTGCCGAAGACAGCACGCCCGAGCGCGATGCCGAACTCGCGGCGCTCAACACGCTTCACCGGGACCTGATCAACATGAACCTCGAGCTCCCGCCGCCTCCGAACCAGATCAGCGGACGGCTGACCGAACAAGTGAAGAAGCTGAAAGAGGCTGGAAATACGGCTTATAAGAAGGGGCAATATGCCGAGGCTACGAGGATGTACTCGCTTTCGATTGAGATGGCACTGAAGAGGCCAGCGTGGGAAGCGAGCGCGTATCAGCGCGACGAGTTGGCTGTTTTGTATAGCAATCGGGCGCAGTCTGAGATGTCTATTGGCGCGTGGGCGGATGCATGTGTGGATGCCGACGCGGCGGTGTATTTGAAACGGCAATTCCCGAAAGCGCATTACAGAAAGGGAAAGTGTCTGCAAAACATGGGCAGGTTGCGGGAAGCGAAGGACGCGTACGAGCTTGGGCTCGAGAGCGGTGGTGCGGACGGGAGTGATGCTGAGTTGAAGACGGCGCTGGTGGAGGTGGAAGCATTGCTGGCAAAATAGATTTATGTTTTTTATTTTGGGAAATTTCATGGAGTTTGCTCTTCTTTTTTTTTGTAGATACGAATCATGTATAGACATTAGATACACATTTAAAATAACTTTTCAAGGCGTGCAGTACATATCCACAAACTGCGCCAAAAATGCACATATACAAATATGACAATAAGCTCTATCATCTCCGACCTCCTGCACGCTTGCGCCGGGCAATCTCGGGCAGCTTGAATGGCAGGGAGATCACTGCCAGTTTGTAGTTCGCGGCCTCGGCGGCAGACAAGCCAAGCGAGGCCTTTGTGGCAGCATTGCATGGCTTGATTTTGCATCCCAGAGCCTTGAAAAGCTCGGTCGCGCGAGAGGGCCTGATGCTGAGTTCGGATGCGAGCGCGGGAATCTCGACGGTGTACTCGTCCAGACGGAGACATGTCGCAAAGAGATAGCACAGCAGTTTGTCTTCTGAGCGAGGAGTGATCGTGAAGCTTGCCTCAAGCTGCTTACCGACCGCGCTGGACTTTGAGTCTGCGAACCGTTTCAGGAGACCGTCGACGAGGAGTTCCGGAGGATGGTTGAGTTTCTGAATCAACCCACGCTTGTTCGATACCCGACGATGCATGTAGAGACCCATAAGTGTTGACGCATAATACAGCAGTTTGAGCCGCGGTAGTTGACCTTCGTCTGTAATGCGAGCGACTCGCGAGTTGATGTAATCTGAAGTCTGGAACGGCAGCATCAGCGCGCGCTTGGCCGAGTCTTCCTCGCGCAGCACGGCAGTGACCCGGATTGCCGACAGTTCGGCTTTGCTGATCAAGCTCGCAAGCGGGTAAATCTCATCAATTGTTTCTGCAGAGTCCTGGCAGACCGGGATCGGCCGCTCGTCGGTCTGCTGCTTGTTCAGTTCCTCTGTGAATTGTTAACTATGTTTTCCCTAGCAAAAAATAAACTGTTCAAACGTACCAGTAGAAGGAAGACTTGCGGTCGAAGTCTTGATGTTTTCGACAATAGAGTCCGTAAACGACTCCAACTTGCCAGCATCGATCATGTTACGCTCCATGTCGCCAATCGCCTTCTTCGCTTTCCGCGTACCAAACGCCTCACCGAGCGCATTTCGCCTCTCACGGTTCTACAAACCAGATCAGCATACATCCTTCTTCTCGCAAAGAAAAACGTATATACACATACCTGTACATTCTGCTGCTTCTGGTCGGCAATTTTCTTCTTCTTTAAAGCTTTAACTGTACGAGTCGTGCTAACGACAGGAGCGTGCATCAGCTCGACCGAGTTTGTCGCGGAATCGTAGATTCCGACATAGTATCTACCAACTCGTCAGTCCTCGCGTCCACTCCTCAAAAACATCTGAAGCGCCAAACTCACAAATCCTCGTCCGGATCATTTTGCCCGTCAAACTCCATGCGCTCAGTCTCGCCATGAATCGTAAACTGCTCCGACTCGCCGCGCCGGTACGCGGTAAACATCGTCTCATGCGGCACCGTCACGCCCGGAAACGTAGCTACCACCAGATCAGTCCCTACACACACATTACACTCTCTCCTTCCTCAGTCCCAAACTCACCAATAAACGGCGTGGTCTCGCCAACAGTGACCGCAACTCCATGCTCGCCAACCTTTGCTCGCTTTTCCTTGCGCTCCTTGCCGGCACCGCTGCCGTCGTCATGATGCTTCTCGGCCTGCTGCTTGTCTTTCTTCTTCTTGCCGTCCTTGTCCTTGTGCTTCCGCTTGCGCTCGACTGCTGCAGCGTTGTCGCCCTCCATTTTCTGCGCGATCAGGATATGGCCAGCTGGGCTGTCTGTAATTGTCTGGCTCGTCGTCGGGATATAGAAATTTATTTTGCTCGAGACATGGTGCGGCGCGCCGCAAGTCCCAAGTTTTGAGATCACGTGATGTTCAATTAATTCACGGAACTCGTCAGAAGTCCTACAACAGCAGCAGTTTTATAGAAGACTACGAAGAGTTGTTTTTTCAAACTTTTAAATTGTAACTGAAAACACAAAGGCAGTTTATACAAGAGCCGTTAGGCAACCCAACCACTGCCGTTTCCTCCTGTTGCTCCTCTTCACATAGAACATATCACGCCCAAGAACGATCCACATTCTAGTTCGGATGAGAAACCATCAAAAACAACGGCAATCGGATCCGACTCTTCAACCCGTAAACGCGATCGATATCCTACAACATACATCGCAAGAATGCATTGTTATTTCCTTCCCGCACATCAAGTAGCCGTGTTGTCGTTCCGTTGTGGTGAAATCCGCTCGCGTTGAGCCTCCGCTTGTAGTGAAGACATACCACGGGTGATAGATCACGTTGAAATGTTTGTCCTGGAACGACTATGCGAGAAGACTAGGGATCGTGATCCGCTTATTTGCTAAAGGGACGACGTTAGCGGCTTAATCCAAGACGTGCCACACGAGCGGGTGTTCTTACGATCTGGCGCGGACTTTCCGACGCTTCCGCTTCAATCTTCTAACTCTCTTCTTTCTCTGTCGCAATTGTTAGTTCCCGACGTCTTGAATGTCCAATGCCTGTCCAAGTCCTCGGCACACGACCGAGGCCGTCCGACTGCAGAGCTAGTGACGTACCCATTTAGCGCGCATCCTGCAAAAGACAATTAGCAACCTATTATCCAATCACACCTCCGCGAACCGACTTACCTGACTGGATTTCTTTAGAGGAATGAACCTGCAAAGAAAGGGCAAAAAGAATGCGAGTTGACCGGGGCAGAGGAAAAGGGAAAAAGAGGACGGAAGAGCGGTGTGGTTCGTTATAAGCCGATCGCGCTACCCGGCGCGCGCCCGGGCCGCGCTGCGGCGCGCGCTGTGGGCGGCGGCGGGCGCGTGCCCTAAGCGTAGGGTTTAGTGCGGGTAACGCTCGCGCGCGTGACTGCGTTTCCCGGGCTACGTCATGGCGCTGACTCTGGCGAGGGGCTCGTGGCGGGCGATGAGATCACGGTCGACGGTTGATACTGGAGCTGGACAACAGATCATGGGAAGACCAATTGGCGCGCAGAAGGTGTTTGCTGTGGGCAAAGAGTTGGAGAGTCGCTAGTGCAGTGCTGTGGCTTAAGTTGGAGCGAGTCACAGGCGATTTACAGAATTTACAATGGTTTATAGACCATATAGAAGACAGAAACCGGATGACATAGCATAACGACTAGCTACACTACATAAACCCGACCATTATAACTAGCTGGCGCAATCCCAAGTACTTTTATATACCCACCCACAACAAACAGTCCGCGACTGCCTCTGTGCTCCTACCATCCGCGCGAGGACAGACGCTCAGTCTGCTTCAGGCTGTCGACGGTTCTGCCGACCATGGCGGGTCCGAGATCAGTGCTGACCTCCGCGAGCACCTTCGGGTCCTGTCGATTGTTAGAATGGAGTTCATTCATGTAGATTACTGCAAGAATATACGTACGTTGAAATGAGTGACCGCCTGAACGATCGCGCGCGCGCGCTTCTCGGGGTTCGCGCCGAGGAAGATGCCGGATCCGACAAACACGCCGTCGCAGCCAAGCTGCATGCACATGGCCGCGTCGGCCGGGGTCGCGATTCCACCACTGCACCACCGTCAGCAACAAAGACCACGAAAAGCCTATACAAAACACCAAACTCCAAACTCACGCGGCAAAGTTGACAACGTTCAGGTGGCCTTTCTTCGCAGTGTCCTTGAGCAGATGGTACGACACGCCGAGCTCCTTGGCGTACACGTACAGCTCCTCGTCAGACATGCCAGACGCCTTGCGGATCTCCTGGTTGATCTGGCGGATGTGCTTGACCGCCTCGGTCACGTCTCCCGTGCCGGCCTCGCCCTTGGTGCGCACTGCGTGTTTAGGTTAGCCGTGGAGTCAAAATACACGTAGCGAACGGCACGTACTCATCGCGGCTCCCTCACTGATGCGGCGGAGCGCTTCGCCGAGGTTGCGGGATCCGCAGACGAAGGGAACTTTGTAGTGATGCTTGGTGATGTGGTAAACCTGGTCGGCCGGGGTGAGAACCTCTGCTTCTGTAAGTACTAACTAGAGTATACTATGCATAAGTTGCAGCTTACCGGACTCGTCAATGTAGTCCACGCCGAGCGCCTCGAGGATCTGCGCCTCGACAAAGTGTCCAATACGGCACTTGGCCATGACTATCTCTGATCAGTATGTCTAACCCACGAACACCAGCAGTAAAAGACCAACCGGGAATCGACACACTGGAGCGCTGTTAGCAAAGCCGATATCTGGAGCAAATTTAAAACAATGTACATACGCATCGATGATCTCCTTGATCAGCTTCGGGTCGCTCATGCGAGCAACACCGCCCTCAGCCCGGATATCGGCCGGCACACGCTCGAGAGCCATGACGGCACACGCGCCGGCGCGCTCGGCGATGATGGCCTGCTCGGCATTGACGACGCTGGACCTTGTTAGTCGTTTGTTCGTACGTTTGAGATCAGATCAGATCAGCGTACTCCATGATCACACCGCCTGGAGGTTGTTAGCTTAATTTTCAGCAAGAGAAAAAGAGAGAAGAGATGACACACCCTTGAGCATCTGCGCGAGACCGGCCTTGAGGGTGAAGGACGGGGTGGAAGCCACGGGCGTGCCGTCGACGGGCGGACGCGGAGTCGTGATGCCGTTGCCTCTTTCGCTCATCGTGAAGTAGGTCTTGTTTGACGGGAAGATTGGTAGATCTTTGTGCTATGTAGAGTAGCAGCCAAGCTGAGTATATGAATGTATACCAGAAAGAAGAAGGAAAAACTTGAGCGGGATATATATGTGTAATTCGGCCTAGAGAATACGAATTTACGGTGAGTCAAAGCGCGCCGCGGGGAGCCGAGCACGAAAGTTTGCGCTGCCAAGTTGAGCCGAACTACGAGTCTCGGCTTGCGGTGTGTACAAGTTGCCGAGTTGGTAGAACAATAAACACGCAACATACTGGAAAAGAAGAGCGCGTCTGCTGGATTAGTGCAGAATCGCAAGCCGGCCAGGATTTACAGCCAGAAATCAAAACAAACGCGTCGCGTCGCCCGGCGGCGTCAGGAGTCTTCGTGGCTTGCAGGTGGCGCCAGTCATGCACGTGTTCGCTAGTTTCACGCCGTTCCGCTGCTTTTCATCGCGAGTTGCTTGCTCATATGAACACCGAGTTGACGCACTAATCACATTGTGCCAGAAGTGAGTAGTTGCTGAAGCCGAATTGATTGAAATATATGGGCAGCTGCTAATATTTGAAGATCTGTCAATCCTCGTGTGCTCGGTTATCGCGTAACGTCGTGAACTCGTGTGACGGCTCTCTACATCCCTTGCTGCATTACCTCATGCTCTAAGCTCTCTGACAATTCTATTCATCATAGATCTATCTAGCTACGAATCTACGCTTTTTCAATATGGACAGCTTCGGATCCCGCAGATGCCCCGGCCTTGAGGCGCCACGCTCGACAGCGCTCAACTCATTCGCGCAGTTTATCGCCCCGGATTGACCGCGCATCCCATTTCTTATCCGAATTTCTGAACTCCCGGCCCGCCACGGCACAGAAGGCATCGATCTCCGGTCTCTGCAAACAATTCCATGCTATGATATCTGAAAAATATGCGATACGGCTTTGTTGCGTGATGCGTTCCTCGGAAGTGATCGCGTTTGTTGAAGTTGTGATTGAGGAAGAAGAACATGAGGGTAGGCCGAGAGTAGTCTTGACTTGTTGTCCTTGTTTCGTGTCGTCGCGACCGGACTGCGCTATCGGATCATTGTGTGGAATGCTGATTAGCGTGTCTGAAGACCCGTCGATAAAACTCACGTCGCTCAGCACGTTTTTGGCCGTCTGAATGGGTAATTAGGCGTAATTAGTTAGTTCATTCACTAGTTAATTATATCATATTGAAACTGCCCTGACATGTTCTGTTCCTCTAAACTCCATAAACCCTGCAAATTAAATGCACTTAATTCAATAAACGTAATAATCTCAGATTGATCAGCGTACGGCATATGCCATTCAAGCAAAATAAGCAAAACCTTTGAATATTTCGTGTTTAAAGCACGGAGAAATCAAAGCTAGAAACGCCCTTTTAGCCTAGTTGTTTCCTCGAGCTTAGAGTATAACTATACCATCATCATTTCGTCGGAAGCTCAACATTTTGCGTGCAGAAAACAACTAACGTGGTTTATAAGTGGCCGCATACAAGTGGTTGCCGCAACTTCTCACCATGTCAACTAAATTAATTTTTTTTTATTTCTACTAAGAGCTTCAAGAGCCAGAAACAACATATTTTCTTCTGGCATTGCAGCTATGTGTGGTTGTCGAGAAAATGGGCTCGAAAGTGACTAGAGATGCGTTTTAACGTGGAGTGCGGCAACCACTTGTATGCGGCGCCCACTTGTAAACCACGTTAACATGTTTAAACCTTATTTGCAGGCTGGAAGTTTAGAGTTTTCTACGCGTGAATACGCGCCTTGTGTGCTTGCGCGCGCGACCTTTGTAGAAGCAAATTCACATCAATTGTTGAATTATTTGTCGGCTTCATTCTTTTGTCACTCATTCGAATTTCACACGACCCTCAGCACGCTTCTACAGGTTTGTATTCTGTTTTGCTTTTATCGAGAAGAATAATTACCAACTCCATTCAGTGTTGCGTTTGAACTTCCGTGACCCAGGTCGGACTTTCAACGTGCTTTGTCACAGCTGCATTCCCTTGGCCTTTCAAATCACCAATTCACTTTCAGTGTGTGTCTTCAGTCTTCAGGTTTGTATTGTACTGTGTTTTTATTGAGAAAACTTACTTACCCAATTTCATAGTGCATTGCCACAGCCGGGATTTTCGCATCGTATATCCGGCAACTCCATTCAGTGTTGCATTGAACTTCCTCGGGCTTTCAACGTGCTTTGCCACAGCTGCGCTCCCTTGGCCTTTCTAATCGCAATTCACTTTCAGTGTGTATGCAGGTTTGTATTGTACTGTTTTCTTATTGCGAACACTTACTAACTCAGTTTCACAGTGCATTGCCACGGCTGGGATTTTAGCATTGTGCATCCAGTAGATTTCCCACAACACATCGCCGAGCCGGTTGTTTTTGATAGTCAGTCATCCATTCAGTCATGGATGACGAGCAGCTACATGTACAGTTTTTTTTGGGACGAGTGCAACACGGAGAACTGGCCAATGATGTCCGCGAATCAGCTCAGGCTTTGGATTCGATGCGGCGGGAGGCCTTGCAGGCTCAGCTGGATCGAGTAGCATCCTTAAAAGTTGACAAAGAGTCCTTGAAAGTCGACAAAGACTTTTTGATGAATCTGTTAGATGAATCTCGAGAGTACAACAAGCTCTTGAAAAAGGAAAATGCTGAGATTACAAAGAAGCTTCAGGAGAGGAAGGATAAGCCTCAAGAAGACGAAAGTCAGGCTACAAGCTTTTTTAAATATCTCGCAAAGCTTGCTACTCATCGTCAATTAAGTTTTGAGTGGACAGGTGAATGCTCTACTCGGATTAAGAAACAACCAAAATTGAGGAGCTTTGGAGATTGGGCAAGACTTGTGGAGACAGGAAGCACCATTCTTGTCAAGATAGACCAGTTTATGCAAGGTAGACTGGTTTTCCCGCTACGGGATTTTGATGCACTGAGTGAAACCATAAGTCGGCTCAGCTTCGCAACAGAAAAATGTGAAGCACGCAAATATGCTGCCATTGCAGTTGAATACCCTCTTATAAGGATTTTTGATAGGCTGGGAAGAGCACAAGTGCCTGCCTATCCCGATTTTCCAGAATTCCAGATCAAGTCTACAATTACGTTGACGAGTGTTGTGCCAGATGGAACATATATTGGTAAAAGCCAGCCTGCTGTCGATACGATTGCAGTGACTAGGGACTTGCCTTTTCTTGATCCACGGAATGTATTTGTCTTGGAGTACGAGAGTCCTGGGTCTTTCAGATCAGATGTTGTCACTACTGAGAA
>JAJLTV010000070.1:0-71027 GCA_030568405.1 Myxozyma monticola | reverse complement strand
ATTGGCAGTTTCGGCTGTGCACGTTTTGAACGTTTCCTCTCCCTGCCGATGTCTTCGGGACACCGAGATGTCTTCAGACGGCGAAACAAAAAAAAAAAAAAAAAAACTAAGGCACTCGTAGAACTGTAGAATAGTTATAAAATTTATTTATTATCTTCACATCTTGACACTGTAGTACGACTTTCCTGAGTAAATAGTATTTGAAAACAGACTGGGACAGCTTGTTCTCTGCATCGGTTCAACGGTTGGTACCTGAGTGCCTGGCTAGTAGCCTGTACAGTATACTCTCTCTTCAGGGAGCTCATAAATGCCTATGTCTCCAGCGCTACACCGCTCATAATTGCAAGTTACA
Organism: Myxozyma monticola; assembly: GCA_030568405.1. Taxonomy (NCBI): domain Eukaryota; kingdom Fungi; phylum Ascomycota; class Lipomycetes; order Lipomycetales; family Lipomycetaceae; genus Myxozyma; species Myxozyma monticola. The sequence goes on along the minus strand of JAJLTV010000070.1, from coordinate 70,675 downwards.
GTTGCCAATTACCTCGTTCGGGCAACTCGTCAACACGTCGGAAGCCAGTCGCGGCTATGACGTGGCGGGTGGGGAACAATCGGCGGCCGACAGCGGGCCGTTTCGCGGTGGAAAGTCGCTAAAGTCGCGCCACGCTCATCGCGCGTCAGTCGACAGCCACCGCACCCGGTCCGCGGGCGGCAGCCGCGGCCTATAAATACTCCCAACTCGCCCGGGCTCTCTTCTTCCGCCTTTAAACATCTCGCACTTCCCTTTGATCTCAATCGATTCCTTGTGACCCAGTTGTTTTGTAAAACTATCGAATTCTGCTTCAATCGACAATGGTGGGCTACATCTCCGACCGCGCGGCAAATGCCTGCGTGTACACCACCTACGGCCTGTTTCTGTGAGTCTCCCTTTTTTTTTTTTACCTGCATTGGCCCTGATTGCTTGTTCTTTTGCTAACGCAACAAAAGTGTGCTAGGCTTAGCTGTGGCATGGCACTTTGCTAGCCGCAAAGAGTTTCTTGCGTCGCTCCGATCTCGACCTCGTATGTGTTGTCCTGTAAAAGCTCTTCGTGATCCGTACTGATGAAATTAGCCATTCCGTTGGCGTTCAACTTCCTTGCGTCAGGTACGTTTAGATGTTTCCTTTCCTGACAAAAGTGTTAGATAGTCAGACTATAGTGCATGGTATGCACACTTTCCTTCTCGCTTCTTAAGATATCACTCTGGTCAAAAAAAGTTTTCTTGCCGTTCTGTTTGCCTGTCTCGTCTCTGTTGTCCCCACGTACGAGAAATATTTGCATCATATGTCATGTTGCGTCTCGAGGACTCCCAATGCCCCTTGCTGCTTGACTACTCAGAGGTGGCATAGGTTACTGTGCGTATTTCCGTTGTCTTTGTGTCGCTGTATCGTATACTAACTATGCCAACTTTTAGTCGTTGCGTGCTTGGACGATGTTTTCTATTTCTTTGTGGCTGCACTGCGGGTGCTTTATCACGTTCTTCAATTCCGAAAAGGAAACGAAGTGATGAGCTGAGATACAAACCGTTAGAACTCGACCAAGTTAATACTTGCGTGAGGAATGTGTGCTGCGTAGCCGCCCTTTTGCGCGCTTTGCCGTCCCTCTCGGACGGCAGAGTTGTGCATTAGGGAGTCTGTTATTTTAGACATTATTTGTTTAATTTACAGCGTTTGGTTTTTCTGACTTTGTATAAAGCAATGGGTTGTGGTATTTTGTTGAGCTACCCGGAGATCGGCATCATCGCTGGAGTCCAGGGTGTTCTTGTTTACGCTCTGACTTCTTCGCTGCCGATCTTGGGGTTTGCGTTGATCGGCCCGATCGTACGCCGTCGCTGCCCTGAAGGCTTTGTCCTGACTGAATGGGTTTTCCAGCGGTTCGGTTACGTGGCTGGGCTGTATCTTGGTATTCTGACTATTCTGACCATGGTACGTACACATGTGGATGACTTTTTTGTGGGCCTTAGCTAAGACGATTAGTTCCTATACATGGCGTCGGAATTGACCTCGATTCAATATCTTGTTGAATTGTTGACCGGGCTGAATGGTCTCGCAGTCGTTATTGTCGAGTGTGTGGTTACCACGATTTACACTACTTTTGGCGGTTTCCACACCTCGTTCTTCACTGATAACATCCAAGGAGCTATGATGACTTTGTTACTCGTCGTCGTCTCGATTGCAATGGGTACGCAAATCGACATTGATACATCACAGATCAAGGCCTCGGGTTTGACTCAGTCAAACAAACTGGGCTGGCAGTTGATCTATATCTTCACGGTCGCGATCGCGTCGAATGATTGTTTTCTTTCTGGTTTCTGGCTGCGTACCTTTGCTTCACGCAATGACAGGGAACTTTGGATTGCGTGCGGTATCGCTACCGCGCTTATTTTCGTGTACCTGACTCTCATCGGCTTCACTGGCATCATCGCAGACTGGTCCCACGTCTACCCTGGTGATCCACCCCAGGACCCATCACTTGCGTTCTTCCTCATGGTCCAGCAGCTTCCGGGATGGGTAATCGGCTTTGTGCTCGTCTTTGGCGTCTCATTATCGACCGCAGTGCTGGATTCATTGCAATCGGCAATGGTCTCCTCGGTCTCCAACGACATTTTCCGCAACAAGCTTCCGGACCTTTACGCTCGTGGGCTCGTCGTACTTGTCATGGTTCCCGCGGTTATTGTCGGTTTGAAGTCACCTAACGTGCTCGAGATCTTTTTGATTGCAGATTTGATCTCCGCCGCCGTCATGCCATCGATCTTACTTGGCCTCAGCCCGTATTTCTACTTTTTGACCGGTTTCGACATCATCGTCTCCGGCTGTGGTGGCATCCTGACCGTCTTCCTCTTCGGACTTGTGTATTACCACGGCGACGTCTCGGCCGCAGGCGGCTTACTTCTTCTTGAAGATGGTCTTTATAACGACGACTGGTCCGCGTTCGGCGCGTTTGTTGCGTCTCCAGTCGGCGCTCTACTCTGGCTCGCGGCATCCGTGGGAGCAAGAGCCGGCGTGTTCAAGATCAGATCAATGATGACGGGTGCGCCGTTTACCGTGTTTGACAAGCCACTTCCGCAGGATAGGGAGCTGCAGGACGTGGATAGTAGCGCGATCGAGGAGATTGATGAGAGTACGAGCGACAGTCGTGCGTCGTCGCATAAGGGTATTAAGCTTGCTTAGTATATTATGTTCTGACCAGAGAACTGTGACTGAATGGGTGATCAAGTAACAAAAAGAGTAACGAATATGAGTAATGGAAATTGAATTGAACGAGAAACTATAATCCGTATATATTTCTTATCACCAAATAACATAAAAAACAAACACCGACGCATATATGAGTTACAGCGATCATCGCAAAACACCACAAAGTCACCAGACAAAAATATATATACATATCCTCCTTCCCCTCCGCCCGCATCTTCCATATTTCTTTACTCGTCCGACCAGGTACTTAGAAGATCAGTCGATTTGAGGTACGCAAAGTATAGCAGCTGTTTAAGTTGCAGCACGTCTTCTTTCTTCTTCACGCGCGACAGGTTTCGGAATTCCTGTAGTAAATGCACACAGCGCTCCAAATTTTCTATCTCATGTTAGCCCTCAATTTGCCATGGCACTTTCACCCTCAATAAAAAAACAAAAATCAGGACTTACCGGGCGAAACAAAATCAATCGCAGCTTTCACGCACGACGAGATATTACACACCTGGTGCGCGCACCCGGCAGGAATAAACACGGCATCCCCCGGTTTCTGCCAAATCCTGAATGGCAAAACGCCATACCGCTGTCTCAACAACACCAACTCGGGATCCGTGAGGTAAAAAACCTGACGATGGATCGGATCGTCGGTAACCGACTTTCCAGATCCCGTCGCGCCCGCAGTACCAGCTGTCTTGGCTGATGATTTGTCCTTCTTCAGGGATGGGTTATGGTAAAACTCTGGTGCTTCGACTTCGCGTTCCTGAATAAACTGCCGGATCTTGTCGCTGTCTTCCGCCCTGAAAATATCCCATACTGCACCAATCACCGGCATCGACGTATCTGCACCAGGTATATTTGCCAGATTAGACGGATCTCCATTCGGTACCGCAAACGCCATGATATTCACGGCGTCGGTGACGTCCATGTGTAGTACCGTGGAGCCTTTGCCATTGACGGCATGTGACGACGCATACGCGTTGTACATCTTCGGTCCAAGGTCAGGCGGATTGAAATCCTTCGGGAACGAAGCCGCGAGGTTCATATACCCCTCCCTGCGAGTATACTTCGGGAATGGTAAGGCCTGCTCAAAGTCCTCAAACAGGTCGGGACAGATTCCCTTGAAATCCCCGTTCGTCGGCCAATCTTTAAGCCGCAGACCTGTCCGAATTCCCCGAAACTGTCCAGTTTGGAACCCGGCGAAGTACTCTGCGATAGTTGAATCAATAAACGTGCCGTTATCGTCAAGAACTGTACACGCATCACGACCGGCACGATTTGTGAACCCAACGTCAGACCAGTTAAGTTTCAGTTTGAGACCTGCTCCAAGAATAACAAGCGGGAGTCCCGTTTTCCAACGAGTTTGGAACTGTGACTGTGTAAGTTCGCCGTCTGCGAACGCGATGTTGGGGGACTGTGAAATGACGTTGTCACTAACGGCGGTAGCGTCGACGTCGTCGACAAGCGGGGGCGGCGGGATAGATTCGGGGATTGGCGCCGGGGTCTTTGCAGCAAGTGCAGCAACGCGCTTAGATACTTCTTGGTAGACAATCTTTAAATCTCCCGGCGCCATTCTGGAAACTGGTACGAAGCAGGTTTGCTGATGCCGATTACCGTACGCGCAAAACTCAAACACAAATCGCAACGAGTTCCTGAGCAGTTTCCTATTCGATGTATCCGCACCCAGGTTATCCCAGTCATCAAAGCAATCAAGACACATTTCAAGACCACAGTAGTAGCACATCAACCGTCCAGAGAAGAGTGATGTGCCGCATATATCGCACAGCGATCGGTACGGCTCGGTTTCCTTCGGCACAATGCGCAATAAATTTTCCTGGTCTTCGGTTTTCTGTATCTCTTGCTCCAAAACGGGGTGTAAAATCGGCGCGATACTGTCAAGCACGTACTCGATTTCCGAGCGCTCCGTCGCCGGTGAGGAATACTCCAGCAAACGAAGATGCCTCGGCGCAAACACGCGTGCAAAATGATCAAACTCGTCCGCATGCTTGGGGCCCAACTGATCTGAAAACGCGTAATCCGGGTCTTCGCGATCATAGTACTGATCCGTGACATCTTCTTCAAATACGCGCACACCAATGAACCGGCACGCGCCGACACCTGATTTCCGACGCGTGCATGCCCGACAGCGTCTGATCCCGACATTCATAGATTGGCAGTTTTTGTGCTGTACGAACCAAAACTGAGAGCGGTCGGGGTTGATCAGGACCGGTTTGTCGTTTGCAAATTGAGGGCGGACTTGCGCCGCGCGTGGTTTGCGGTCGACTGCGGTCGAGCTGGCGCCGCTGTGCATGCGTTTCCGTTTTCGATGTCCGGACGCGCGACGACCGTGATGTGTCCAGTCTGAATCATCAGAGTCTTCGGCTTCGTCGGGAGACTCCAGTTCATGTTTCAGCACGGCTGTGTCTGTGTATGGCTGTAGAGGGTTGCTGTACTCATAGTTGAGTGCCACTGCAGGATCCGTTGGACGCGAGGCAGCGGCTTGGAATAAAACTGTAGGCGCATAGTATTGGGATTGCTGTTCTTGCTCGAGAGGCTGGCTGGGGTATACGGCCGCCATAGCCGGATCGGTCCATACGAACGAGGTGGACTGATCTTGATCCAACGCCTGTTGCTGTTGTTGCTGTAGTTGTAGCTGCTGCTGCTGAAGCTGTTCAGGAAGCTGAGCAGGCTGCAATTGCTGGCCGGTCGCGAGAGATGGCTCGAGAAGCGGCATCATGCCGGGCCCAGACTGGTAGAGATCACCGGACGCCGCAGTCGGAGGTGGTCTGCCCGGACGTCGTCCAAGATTGTACTGGTACGCCATATATGCCGATCTCACGATCTTTCGCTCGTTCTCGCCGCTGTGTCGATTTAATTGACAATTGGTGGCTGGTGCGAGGTAGAACTTCAATTCAATATAGCAAAGGAAATGCAAACGAGAGCGTGATATTGCTCAATCAATGCTGTACTTGGGTTCGAGCGGTCTCGAGCTCCCAGCGGCTCGGGTTTGTTAGTGAGAAGAACGTATATCTGGAGTGAGTTGCGCACGGTTATGCCGCGTGAGGTCATTCATGATCTTGGGAGTTTTACACGTGCAATTTATTTGTCAACGACCTTGATTCGACAAAAGGGCTACTGTTTCCTAATGTAGTTCCAATCAAAATGATTAATGAATTAATATGTTACAACTAGGCAATACCGTAGACACGCTTAGCGGTGTAGAAAGATGCAAGACCGAAAATGACAAGCCCCATAGTAATCGAATAAAACCAAATCAACCCGGGCGTCTCCTGCCCCGGCACATATACGTTCATTCCCCAGAGACCAGTGATGATGTTCATCGGCAGCACGATCGTTCCCAAAATAGTGAGCCGGCCGAGCACGTCGTTGGTCTCGTTGTTGACCTGGGTCATCTCGATATTGATCTGAGCCAGGTAATTCGAGTGGCTTCGCGAGAGCAGCTTCTCGTAGTGTGTCAGGTTCTGGACCATGGTGATGATGTGGTCCTGGATGTCTCCTAAATAAAGCCCAATATCAGACCGCGGCGCAACCTCCCAGCGCTCATTGCAGCGTTTAGCAAAACCCTTGATCACGTCCGCTTTGAATCCCAAAAGACGCATGATACTCATGACTTGCTTGCGGCACTCGCCGATGCGGCGCAGCATGTCGCCCCGGTCTTTGGGACTGTACTTGTGCGCTGTTTTGTTACTGAAAAGACTTGCCGAGTCGCCTGAATTGCGACGCGTGCGCATCTTGTGGCCAATGTCTGAGCCGTAGCCGTCGTCAGACATGTCGTCCGAGCCATCGTCCGAACCGTCGCCAGAGTGCAGCTCGAGGATCTCAGTGTCAATATCCTGGACCTCTTCCTCAATCTCGCGAATAAGCGGCGCAAATGCATCTGTTACGTTGTCGATGATAGCGTAGGATATCCAGTCGGCCGAGACGGTCACGTAGTCTCGTAGCTGGCGAATACGGCGACGGACGTTCGCGGGATGCGCGGTAGGCCGGAAGTGGAACGAAATAACGCCGTCGCGGAAGACGACAATGTACATGTTCACCGGCACGAGGTCGCCGCGGTTGGCAAAGTTGGAGCGGTTCCTGTGCGAGCGGTGCGGTCTGTGAGGCTCGATCTCGAACGAGCGGAAGCAGACGAGATAGTACGTGCGGAAGAGCTCGACTTTCTCACGGGTCTCTTCCATGCAGATGTCTTCGGTTGTGAGCGGGTGGATACCAAACGCCTTGGATATGGCCTTCATTTCCGCATCGGTCGGGTCGAGGATGTCGAGCCAGAAAGGGTATTGTTCTGAGGAGGGCGCCGGAGACTGAGCTTGGGACTGAGGTTTTGAGGAGGCTTCAGCGGCGGTCTGGCCCGCGGAGCCAAAGTAAGACGGCGACCGGGATTGCTGTCTGTCCTTTGCCGGAAGCGGCAAGTCTGCAGGCGGCATAGGCATAGCCATAGACGGGCCCGATTCGGAAGGCGATGGAGCAGTAGTGGCGAGCGACGACGGCACGGCATCAGAAACAGCCGGAAAGAGTTCAGCAAACGACAGTCCATGCGCAAGAAGTCCGGCAATCGAGGCTGCGTGGATCGTCTTCGGTACATCCTCGCGGAAATACGTAAACCGGAACGCGTCCGCAAGTCGGTCTGCGGGCGCGCGCGACGGCTCACGCGGAGCACCGCGACGGCGCGGGTTGTATGGCGCGGTGTTGTCCTCGAGATAATACGCGGGCCGCGGCCGGCCGTCGACGAGCACAAAGTTGTTGCTGTCCTCAGCCTCTTCTGCAACTTCTTCTCTAGCCCACTCGTCAAGTGCAGAAACGTCCGGCCACCGAGCCAAACCGGGCTCGCTCGCGTCTGTCGCAAGCGGAACACAGACGTCATCAAGGCCTAAGGCTTCTAAATCTTGAATTGCCGGCAAACTCGTCGCGGTCGCGTTCATGTTGATGTTGACGTTTGACGAGTCCGCAACAGACCCGCGTCGTCTCATGAACCCTCGTTTCTGTGCGTTTCGTCGCTCGCGATCAAGAAGCGGCACATCCTCGTCCTCGTCCTCGCCATCTGAGTCGGCCGCCGCCGCTGACGACGCACGCACAGTCGGACTCGTTGTGGCGGAGGGCGCAGTCGCGGCACGTCGACTGGCCAGGCCGCGGTGGTCGAGAAGAGCGGCGGAGGTGGTGGATGAGGACCGAGAGAGCGCGATAGCAGACTCGTCGGCGTCGAGCGAGATGTGCATGTCCTGTTGCTGCTGCGCGAATGCTCGAGGATCTGCGAGAGGCTCGGAGGAGAAGACCGAACGCCGCCGCGCGGGAGGACTGTGGCCGGACATATGGTATCGCTGGTGATGGTGAGATGAGGGAGGAGGTGTAAGGAGGTGAGGGGGGAGGAAAAGTGATGGAAAAGATGGTGAATTTGGAGATATCGATGTTGTGAATTGATAGACGAGCGCACGAGCGATGAAGCGAGCGCCAATCGCGCCGCACGTGCCTGCTATTTATTTATTTTTATTTTAACTCACTTAAATTCGATTAATCGATTAAATCTGTTCTACACTTTATTCTACTCTTATATATGGAAGTTATGGAAGTCGTGGAAGACTGGAAGTAGACTTATGAAGTATATAGTTTGAAACACGCCATGTAGTTAGTTACACACCCCCGTCCAACAACGCCTCGACCGCGCCCTGCACGTTTCCGCCGCTCCGCCGCAGCGCGCGCACGTTACGATCAAAATCCACGAAGCCGAGCTCGTTCAGCTGCCGCAGCTGGTTCTCGTACCGCTCCTCTGGCGGACGGTCGTCGACGGGCGCGGGCGAAGTCCCGGCTCCTCCAGCTCCTCCGGCACCAGCTCCACCCATCATGAGGTTGAACATCTCGGGCGAGAAGAACGGGTTCTGAGCGCCGCCTGTGGGGCTGGTCGCGTTTGTGCCGGCACCGGCGGCCGGCGGGTTGAAGAGCGCGCCGAACGGGTTGCCGGCGGCCGGGGCGGGCCACGCCGGGGTCGCTCCCGGGGCGGTAGTGTTGGCGTCGGCGGGAGTAGAAGTAGTAGTAGCAGCAGTGGACGTGTTCGTGTCGCCTGGCGCGGGGAAGGCCGGCGCGCCGCCCATGCCGCCGCCCATTCCGTTTCCGCCAAACATACGCTGCATGCCCATCATCTGGCGCATCATCTCCGGGTTGGTCATCATCTGCCGGAACTGCGGGCTCTGCATCATCTCGCGGACCTGCGGGCCCATGCCCTGGAGCTGGGGCGAGGACGAGATGATGTAGTCGAGCATCTGCGGGTTCTGCAGCATCTCGTTCATCGACTGCTGCAGCATCGGGTTCTGCATCGCGGAAATCAGCTGCTCCTCGGAGGGTGGCGGACCCATGCCGCCGTCGGGACCGAACATGCCCGCGCCAGGCAACTGCGCGAGTCCGGCGTAACGCGCGCCGGTGAGGCCCGCGAGCAGGTTGTTCGCGCCCGCGCCGGCTGCGATGTTGGTCGGCACGGTCGGCGAGGCAGTGCTTCCGGCGGCCGTCGAGGTCGATGTCGTGGCCGCAGGCGGCGCCGCGCTCTTCACGAGATGGATCGTGTGGCCGGACTGGATCTTGTACGCGGCCAGCGTCTCGTGGTCCTTGAGCACGCGGCCAGAGTAGATCAGGCGCTGCCGGTCCGCGGGAATCGAGCTCTGGACCTCGAGCAGGGCCTTGAAGTCCGAGACCAGCAGGCTCGGCGACACGCTGACTGGGTATTTCGCGTCCGCAGACGATCTGGATCGCGGTTAGCACTCGCTCTGTCTCGCACTGCAGAATACGCACTTGACGACGATCTGGATCTCGTCCGCGGCGGGCGCTGAGGGCTCTGCCATTGTGTGGTTCGGGGTCTTGGGGAGCGGTATCGGGACAGACACGCTGATATCGGGGGCGAGACCGGTGGAGGGCTGGTTGTCGATACCAGTTACTGAGCGATACGCGTGCGGAACTCGGTGGAACGGCGTACGCGTAGTCACGGGTGGAATGGGGTTTGGAGTATCAGGGTTTGGAGGCTCTAGGGTTTGTAGGGTTTACAGGTCACGCAACCTGTCACGTGTGCCGCTCACGAGTCACTCGCGAATCACACGCCGCGTGACTCGATCCCGCCACGGCCCAGCGCGGCGCGGCGCCAGCCCCCGAGCTGCACTTTACGCCTTGTCCGCCGCCAGCCATTGCCTCCTCGTCACTTCCTCATCTTCCTTCCTCCCTTCCCTTCCCTGCCCACACTTCTCCTTCTCGTACAACAGACAGTCACGATGAGCTACCAATACCACTCCTACGCGCAGCCGCCGCTCTCCTCGCTGTCCTCGCTCTCCGCGATTCCCTCCCGTACGGCCGCCCTCCCCCAACAACCTCCTAAACCTCCCCCCGTCACCTAACTAACCTCTCTTTGCCCAGTGAGCCAGTCCCGCGCCAAATTCGACGCCGGCCGTGCCTTTGATCTCGAAGACGACCGCGAGTTCTGCCCGTCGCTGCTGTCCGAGGAAGACCTGCACTCCTCCTCGGCCTCCTACTCCTCCGACCGCTCGTCCACCTCCGGCTCGCCCGAGTCCTCGCCCCTGCAGCACCAGCTCCACCCGTCGCCCTCCGTCTACAGCCAACTGTCGCCAGGAATGTCGCCCGGCCGCTCCGGTGCCGCCGCCCGCGCCCGCAGAGCCATCGAGATTGTCGATCCCGCCACCGGTCAGCGGGTTGCCTCGCCGCCACTCTCCTCCCCATCCAAGCTGCCGTACTCCGGTCTCGCTGCCACACCCACCCGTCGAGCCTGGTAGAATCACCCATCTCCCGCCGGGAATTTGTGTACTCTACGCGGTCATGGGGGGTTGGTTGGGTTCACGGAGTTAGTCTTGCCATGCTGTTCCACTGTTTTGTTTACATGGGCTGTTTTGCGTTTGTTGGGCTGTTCGGGTGTTTGCGCTCTCGCCGGTGCCGGGTTTCCTCTATTTAATCTTGCGTTTGGAACTCCCCGGGCCGCTGATTGCGTCTCTACGTTGCTTGCTTTGCTTTTTGGATGGTTTTGCTTTTGCTTGTCGGTTCGTTGTACATCTATATATACTCTCTTGTGGTGTCTTGTGCATTATACTAGGCGGGTCGGGGCTGCTGGTGCTTAGGTCATTTCGCGATATACATGTATCTTACTGGGTTTGCTCGGGTACTCTTTGTACATATAACGCTAATGCGACTTTGATTGATAATACTACTGAATTACTTATAACTTATATATATATTTCTGATCTACATATCGCACCAAACAATTTAAACTGCAATGCAACTAAGAAATACGTAACCAATTCCGAACAATGTAACATATTGCCAAACCAAACAATTTACCCCGTGAAAAACCCCGTCCTGTTGTTGCTCGTTAGTTTTGACCGATATATGCTTCACCACGTAAATTACTCACAGTTCAGGATGATGATCAGAATCACCAGAACCACAATCAGAATGATGATCGTCACCAGAGACCCTGTTCAAGTCAGCGCGAGCTCCGCAATTATAAAAAGAGAAAACACAGAACAATACCATTCTCCTTTGCTTTCCGCGACACATGATCGAGCCGCTTCCGCGCGCCATCCAGCCGATGCTGACCCCAGTCCACCAACCGATCCACGTCCGACAGCAGCTCGATATGTGAATCCAGCTCATCGCCAATCTGTATACTCAGCTCCCGCTGCCGCGATATTGACTCGGACAACCGGTCCAGCGAGTCGTCTTGCTCCCGCATGATCCGCTGCTGCTGCATCATGGCCTCCGCGTTCGTCGCGCTATTCCGAGCTTCCTCGGCAGCCAAGCTAAGTGGATCCGGTGCTTCGGACGATACGTCAATCAAGTTATCACTGAATCTCACGGTCTTTGGCGTCTTGCGTGGAGTTCCCGAGCCCGAAACTCGTCTATTAATTAATTAGCCACTGCTTCTTGAATCCACATTAGACTGAACATACCTGCCGCCACTGTATTCGTCACTCCCGTGCGAATAGTACACCAACGACGGCCGGATCGGCGTCGTTGCGTTCACGCGAGCAATCAGCTTTTCACCGCCGCCCTCGTGGAGCAATGTGATTAGCTTATCCAACTGCATCTGTAGCCGTATCAGGGTATCTTCCTTCGACCTCAGCGTCCGCGATGACCTGCCGCATGTCAGTCAGTCCCACGTCTTCATTTCGCAGAAATAAGAAAAACAAAAACAAAAACATACACAGCCGAGTCTGTCTCGGCAGACGATTGTTCCCGCTCAAGCTGCGCGATCCCATCTTTCATGGTCTGCAAGTTCCGCTGAATCTCGGCTTCCTCCGCATCCGACGGTTCGAGATCAAGTGACTTGAGCCGATTCCGCTCGAGCACGGCAACCAGCGTCGTGTCTGCTAAAATCAACAGACGACTAGCCGCCGGCGACACGGACGCGCTAGCCATGGTTTTTGGTTGCTTGTGTGAGAAGGTTGTTTCGTGTAGAATTGCGGGTTCACGGCGTAGAATTGCGGTTCACGGCACGAAAGCGCGATGACGGCACGAGACGAGACGAGACTTGAAACGCCCGCAACGCACGACGCTGAAGCAACTCAGCAAGTAGCGGTGAGTAGTAGTCCACGCAATACGCGACCAGAAAGCGCGATTCAGCAATCGCAAACGAGACCTGCGATATATATCGAATATATATATCGATAACTTACACGTAGTCTGCTGCCCGCATCCGGGAATTGGGTCAATTGTCTGGGCGCAGCGGGCATCGGCACCCACGATAAGCGCCGCGCAAGTCGCGCGGCGTTTGCGCGCTTGTGCCGTGCTGTGATGGTTCTGCCGAATGCGGCATAACTCGGCCGCGGCGCGCTCCGGAGAGCCCCCGCCTTATTTAATTACTCCGTTTATCCGCAACTGTATATCACCACTTTCCGGGATCCTTAACAGATACTCGTAACATATATGCGTAGCTACAGCTAGCAGTACGGAAACAGCTACAATACTCGACGTTGTAGCAGTTGCTGCAAATCTTTTCAGCACAGCAATGGACGCGGAATCCCGAAAGACCGCGCTGAGCTACGATCCGGACTTGCGCTCACTCAACTACCTGTCCCTCGACGACAACCTCGTGTGTCCCATCTGCCGGTGTGCGCTCGTGGATCCCTGTTACACCAAGTGCGGGTGCGTTTATACATTCTATATGCAACTTTATCCCTATAATAGCACGCTCTAACAACTTCAGGCACACGTTCTGCGCAACTTGTCTCCACCGCGCTCTCGCGCAAGCCCCGAGATGCCCCGTCGACCGCTCGCCGCTCCCGCCAGACGACGTCTGCGCGCCGCCCAAAATTCTGTCAAACATGGTCAACGAGCTTCTTGTGAAGTGCCCGAACGAAGAGAAAGGGTGCTCGTTTATCATGCAGCGGAGTCTGCTTCGGCGGCATCTGAGGGACGATTGCGTGTACTCGCTGGTTGAATGTCCCGAGGCACCAGAGTGTTTGGAATTAGTTGAGAGGAAAATGGTGGAGCAGGAGAAGAGGTGTTTGCATCGTCTTGTCAGCTGTCGTGCGTGCGAGGAGCAAGTCACCGAGATATCACTTCCCGTATGTATACTTTCCAAGAACCATCCTTTCCGGAGCGCCACTTATTAACACCTCTTCCAGACCCACGAATCAACCTGCTCAGTCCGTGCCGTCCGTTGCCCCGACTGCTCCGATGAATTCACAATGTCCAACATGCACGCTCACTCCCTAGTATGCCCCGACGCCTGCGTGCCATGTCCCGCCTCCGACGTCGGCTGTCCCTGGACCGGTCGTCGCGCTAAATCGGAAGCTCATATCGCTGATTGCGTGCTAACCAAACTTGTTCCCTTTTTCGCAAAACAGGAGACTCGTATTGCGGCACTCGAGTTGGAAAATAAGGGCCTCCGTGCACAAATCAGCGTTGCTGGGGGACCGCTGAGTATCCTTGACAGTGACGCGTTTCACATATTCACTGAACACGAGCGGTTCCGGACCGAGCTTGAGAAAACGTCCGAGCAACTTGGCGAGCTGGAGATTCGGCATGGCGTGATGCTGATGAACCAGAACGTGCGATTAAAGGAAGAAATGCAAAGTCTCAGGAACGAAATCAACGGAGTCCGGCATCAGGTTCATTTCTTGCTGATGGAACGGCGGACGTGGGCTTTACAAAACATGGCGTCTAATTCTCTTATGTCGGCGTCTACTGCTGCTGCGGTGAATACTGGAACTCCGCCTGCCGAGTCTCGGAATGGCGAAGGACCCAGTACGAGGATGGTCAGGCGGGAGAGCGAGACCACGTTTAGACAGGATGTGAAGCTCTGATGCGTAAGGGGGGATGTGGCCGCATGGGTGCGATTTCTGGAGTTTGCTTTTCAAACTGGGGTGTTAATGGCGTACTATATGCGTATTGCGAACTTGTATAATATATATCTTTTATTATTTATGGCCGCTTGAGAGTTTAGGCACCATGCGTAGATATACAAACAATCAAAGCAAAACACTCTCCCAAAACACCGCCAGTATACTCTACAACCGCCTAGTAGCTTCGTCCAAACATGCACCATTCCTAAACACACACACGTTAGTAATCTCCTCCAATCTTCACACCAGCCGCGTAAACTTACAATCGCATCTTGTCCGCACGCGGTACACTTCGTCTCGCCCTTGACAATACCTTCAGGCTGTGCGAACGGGATACACAAACTCTTTGCGCCCATCGACGGCGCACGCTCGTCCTCTGCCTCACCCGCGTTCTCCTGGCGCGCGGATTTATCCTTGATCTCGTCCTCGCACTCCATTCTACCGCACCACGGAATCTGCACGAGGTTCTTGCCGTTCAGGGTTGGCACGAAGTCTTCCCACTTTGTCACGCGCACGACGTGCTCTTCAAATGTCTTCTTGGCCTTCTGGAACATCTCGTCCTGGATGTCTTCGAGCAGTTTCGGGATCGCGGTAGCCAGATCAGCAAGCGCGATCGACTCCTTGGCGCCAGTCGTACGGCGAACAGCGACAACTTGACCCTTCTTCAGGTCCATAGGACCAAACTCAAGATGAAGCGGAAGACCCTTGAGTTCCCAGTCCGAGAACTTCCAGCCAGGGGAGTAGTTATCTCTCGTATCCGACACAGCACGAACACCCACCTTCTTCAGCGTCGCGGTGATCTCCTCAACACCATCGTTGATGCTCGCCTTGTCAGCCTCTGAGGTCTTGACAGTGATGCCGCAGGGGATAGTAGCGACCTGGATCTGAGCCACGCGCGGGGGCATAACGAGACCCTTGTCGTCTCCGTGCACCATGACCATGACACCGATACTACGAGTCGACAGACCCCACGAGTTTTGCCAAATGTTGATCTTCTCGCCCGCGTTCGCAGGGTCCTCAACAGTGATACCAAACATCTTTGAAAAGTTCTGACCGAGACAGTGACTAGTCGCGCCCTGGATTCCGCGACCGGTGGCAGGAATGTAGCCCTCGGTCGTGGTCGTGAAAAAGCCACCGGCAAACTTCTCCTTCTCGGTCTTGCGTCCCTTGATCACAGGAACAGCCAACAGCTCCTCGTACACGCGCGCGTAAAGATCCAGGATCTGCATGACCTCGGTCTCAGCTTCCTCGCGAGTCAGGAACGCGGTGTGGCCCTCCTGCCACAGAAACTCGCGGGTCCGGATAAACGGCTGGGGGTGCTTGAACTCCCAACGCACAACTGCAAACGCCATTAGAATCACAAACAAAGAAAGTTATCGGGGAAATAGTATAGCCTTACCAGAGTTCCACTGGTTCAACTTCAGGGGAAGATCACGGTGACTGCGAATCCACTTGGCGTAGTAAGGGTACATGACCGTCTCTGAGGTAGGACGGATAGCAATGGGCTCTTCTAGATCGGTCGTTCCGCTATAGATCTCATTATCAGCACTTTGGTTCGCAATTGACCTGTGTAACAGGGAGTAACGCACGCCTTGGTGACCCAGGCAACTTCGGGAGCAAAGCCCTCGATATGGTCCTTTTCTCTCTCCAAAACCTTGGAAGAAACAAACATCGGAAAGTACGCGTTCTGAACTCCGAGTTCCTTAATCTGTCCATCAAACCACGCTGATCGTAGTCGTCAGTCATCGCATCATTGTCTCCTACTTCAAAAATTCGACATACACTGAATTCGCTCCCACACGGAGTAAGATCCGGGCTTCATGATATAACAGCCAGAAACATCATAGTACTCCAGCATGTCACCCTTCGTAAGCACCTGCTGGTACCAGGACGGGAAGTCCTCATTCTTGGGGGAAGTGATGCTGATCAAAGCCGGTTTGGCTATCATTTGAGGCAAGGTTAGAGATATGCTAGATTGAGAACTGGCTCTGGCGCATGAACTTACCGTCTCCAGATTTCTTGGGCGGCATTGTGAACAAGAGATAACACTGAGTGGTTTGGAAGTGATTGAGTAACTGTTTCGACGACAGGTATCAAGTGAAGTGCTGAAGATGCTCGAAATGTGTGGCCGGGAGGATGTGTATCTTATTTTTTTTTAAATCATGACTCGATCTTTAAACGCGTTGTAGTATTTTTTTTAAAACGTGTCGTCCAAACAGGGGTTTGTACTTTCAAACGGAGACGCGCATCAAATAGAAAAAATAGGAAGAACGCGTTTCTCTCCTGCACAACGATCTTGACTTCTCCAACAACAGATCTCATTCGCAATGTCGCAGCTTTATAGTACTCCGCGATCGGACACTCTTTGTAAGTGCGGATGAAAAGAAAACTGGTCTGGGCCGTGATGCAACGCGATTACTAACGCCTTGTTAGTTCTCAATGGAGAAAAGCTGAGTGGAAACGACATTAGAGATCAGAATGGTATGAGATTAGCATAATACAACTCAATGGTGGTGATTTGAAAGGCCAAGTACTAATGTGGGATAGTTCTTGCTACTCAGGCTATCGCAAATGTGGTCAAGTCTTCCCTCGGCCCTGTAGGATTGGATAAGATGCTTGTGGACGACATTGGTGTACGTGTTTTATCATGGATGAATAGGCTAAGAGGACGCGGTTTTAACAGCAATTCATTTAGGATGTCACTGTTACCAACGATGGTGCTACTATTCTGAGTCTTCTTGAGGTTGAGCATCCTGCCGGAAAGATTCTCGTTGAGCTTGCGCAGCAGCAGGACCGTGAAGTCGGTGACGGTAAGTCTCATATCTGTTCTTTACCTCGGAAAATTAAGGAGCTGATTAAGTATTAGGCACTACTTCTGTTGTTATAATTGCTTCTGAACTTTTGAAGCGCGCCAATGATCTTGTCAAGAACAAGATCCACCCCACGACGATTATAACCGGCTACCGTCTGGCCCTGAGAGAGGCGACCAAGTACCTGACCGAAGTCATGAGTGTCAAGGTTGACTCTCTGGGAAAGGATGTTTTGGAGAACATTGCCAAGACCAGCATGTCTAGCAAAATCATTGGAAGTGATTCTGAGTTTTTCTCCAACATGGTCGTTGAGTCGTTATTGGCCGTAAAGTCTACCAATAACCGTGGTGAGGTGAAGTATCCGGTGAAGGCTGTCAATATCCTCAAGGCCCACGGAAAGTCCAGTTTGGAGTCTGTTCTGATCAAGGGATACGCGCTTAACTGCACCGTTGCCAGCCAGGCAATGAAGACCAGCATCACAAACGCCAAGATCGCCTGTCTTGATATTAACCTGCAGAAGGTGCGGATGCCGCTAGGTGTCAGCATCACGATCGAGGACCCGGATGAGTTAGAGCAGATTAGAAAGAGAGAAAACACTATCGTTTTGGAGCGTGTTAGCAAGATCATCAACGCAGGCGCTAACGTTGTCTTGACTACCAAGGGTATTGATGATCTCTGCCTCAAGTCCTTTATCGAGGCTGGCGTTATGGCCGTGAGACGGTGCAAGCGGGAGGATCTGCGACGAATTGCTCACGCGACTGGTGCGACGTTGGTTAGCAGCATGTCGAACTTGGAAGGCGACGAGGTTTTCGAGCCCGCGTTTCTTGGATACGCCGAAGAGGTCGTGCAGGAGCGGATCTCGGACGATGAATGCATTATTGTCAGAGGAACCAAGGCGTTCACTTCTAGCTCGATCATTTTGCGCGGTCCCAATGACTTCCAGTTAGACGAGATGGAGAGATCGGTTCATGACTCCCTGTCTGTTATCAAGCGGACTCTGGAGAGTGGAAGCGTTGTGCCCGGTGGAGGTGCTGTCGAGACTGCTCTTAGCATTTACTTGGAGAACTTTGCTACTACCTTGGTACGATAGCTCCAGCCTCTTATTTTACGAGACGTCGAAGCTAACTGTTTTTTTAGGGAAGCCGAGAGCAATTGGCGATTGCAGAGTTTGCAGCGGCGCTTCTTATCATCCCCAAGACGCTGGCTGTCAACGCGGCCAAGGATTCCTCAGACCTGGTTGCTAAACTGCGGTCGTACCACGCTACGAGCCAGAACGCACCTTCGACTGACTTGAAGAAGAAGGGATACAAGAACTACGGTCTCGATTTGTGGAAGGGTAAAGTGACTGATGAGATGAAGGCCGGTGTGCTGGAGCCTAGCATGAGCAAGATCCGATCGCTCAAGAGTGGTATGTTTTTGATACGCTTTTTCTTGCACTTCTATGTAATGTGGTACTAACCAAAATTCAGCTCTCGAGGCTTGCATTGCTATTCTCCGTATCGACACGATGATCACGGTGGACCCTGAGCAGCAGCAGGAGGACCCTCATGGACATTAAGACGTAATCCGTGAAGCGAGTGAAAACGAGAGATGTACGAATGAGGTAGACTTAGTTATGCGAATGCATATTGTACATATAAATGCCATTAACATAGATGCTTGAAATGTCACGTAAAACACATAGCCATATCGCTCAATGGAGTTCATCTGCCAGACGCGCCATGTAAAACTCTCGGATGTCAGCTGGAACATCAGCAAACGACTTCACGATCTTGCTGATCATTGCCCGCCCTTCTTCATAGGCTTTCAAGTCACGGTTCCCGTACACATCCCGTCCTGGAGAATAAAGCTCTGGCTCTAGATCTTTCCAAAACACATTAATCGAAATACTAGGCTCAAGCGGAAATGTCGCATGCAGCCACATGGGAGGAATGAAAAGTATGTCTCCTGAATGCATGATGGTTTCCAAAGGATGAACGCCCGCTATGCTCGAAGCTTGATCGTCATTAAAAATGTTTTCAATCACGGACGAAGATGCACCTGCCGGCAATGATAGCTTGGAAACATCCGATGGTGGGTATACTCTCACGCGTTTAGTACCGCTGACCTGCACGAGAACATTTGCCATAACCTATTGAAGTTTAGTATATAGAGTCTACTGCCGAAGGAAAACAAATATCGTACATCGTAATGAAGCCACATGCCAACACCGGGACTTGAAATTCTGAATGGGGAAGAAAATTCCTTATCTCCAATAAACGTACGAAGAGGTTCCGGGAGAGAAAAATCCGCCGCAATAGAAGGATAATCGCTGGCAAACACAGCTGGCTTTGCAGTTGGCTTTGTCGACGAAATTGATCTCAGATAATATCGTTCTTCAGTATTAGAGCTTGAGGAATACACCAGATCGATAAACTCTCCGAATGGCATATTCTTGTATCTGAAGTTCTTCTCCTGAAAGTTCATCGCAAGTGCTTTACTCTCATGAACAGTGACCTGTCTGTCTTCGCCGACTGCAGATTTCAAGTATTCGGGCGTCCATATCGTTGAGCATGACCCAATGTCAGCGCTCTTAACAATCGCAGGCACACGAGCGGAATAAATAGCGCGCCAGTCATCTGTATTTTGAGGTTGCTTGACACTAATAGGAGACACAACTGACAAACGCGAATCGTCACTCGTCTCCATCGCTCGTGGAGTCGGCTTGATAGACTCAATAGGTGACTGCTCGATAACTTTCCAGGAATTGGTCTGATCGAGCTTCAAACTGAACACAGTGAGGTTGTTCCAGCAAGCTCCAAACGAGAAACAAACTGCGCCGCCGCCAATAATCACAATATCATTATCTGCAGTGATAAACTGGTCAAACCCAATCAGCATGGGAGATTGAGCATCCTCAAATGAATAATTTGTACAGCTCGTGCCCGTTTTGTCGATAGTTACTGATTTGATGGCGTCATGTGCGCTTAGTAGACCGGTTTGGCTAATCCCACCAGAAAGCAGCACAGTGTGGTCATCTTGAGGCGTGGTTTTTGCGCCTGCGCGTGCAAAAACTTGAGTATTCATTAGCTCAAGATTCACTATGCCACCCTCGACTGTCCATTTGTACGCATCATCGTGAATGCGACCGAACCTGTCAAATCCTCCACCAACTATCCCAAATTCGCCAAGCCAGCAAAAGCACGGCGATAGTCGGATACCAATAGAAACTACTGAATTCAGCGTGCTCCACTTTGCCGTAGGGATGTCATAAAGTAGCCACTTATTGGATACTTCAGACGTATTATAGCCACCATATACAACAACCGAAGAAGCTGATATCTGAGCCATAACGTGTCTATAACGTGGCGCCGGCATCGGCTCGGTTTTGGACCATTTGTTTAGAGATGTGTCGAGTATCCACGCGTCAGCTAAAGAAGCAGTCGGCGAGTTCCGTCCTCCTGTAAGCAAGATCTTTGTCGGACTAATTCGAATCATTGCGTGACACATCCTTGCTGACGGCGACGTCGCGTGCACCTGAAAACTCGAGACTTCTTCAGTTGGCGTAATTAGTGTAGTTGAGTCTAGTCTTGTCGATGAGCCTAATCCACCAAAGAAGATCACTGAGCTGTCCGGTGAGGCCGCAGATGCTCCCCATCGTCTTTGAAATAGTGGACCACTAGAAGTCTTGAGTAACTCAGTGCGTGAGACTTCAGTACTTGGCAAGACTTCTTTAGAGTCATTGCTTGACGGATCAGTGCTGGCAACGAGAAACACGTAATGCTGGCAAAACAAAAAGAACTCTTCCCATTCATCAAAAGCTTCGACAGCTTCAATTCTTGCCTTTTCCTCTACCGGTACACCATCTGTCCAAAATTGATGAAGGTCTTGTGAAGAGACCGAGCTCCAACCTCTGTCCAGAAATCGCTTAGCTTGCGCGGCAGTTGTGGGATAATGTGATATTGACTTAACAGGAGTCTTCAAGCGATTGAAATGACGAACCATAGTCCGGGCAAACGGATGCTCAATCCCAGCAGGAATGATTTGCTCCAAGATTAGGAATTGTGAGGTCCCTTTACCGACACTTGACGCCCAGCTGATAACCGCATCTGCTGCGGCCGTGTCCATATAAGTAAGCGACACTTCTGCGATGAATAGCAAATCGCAATCTTCCTCAAGCATACCGACTTTTTGAAGAGCATCCTCGGCAGTTTTGACGTTTGACAGATCACATTTGAGAGCATAATATGACGTGGATGCAATGCCAATTGAACTAGAATCTGGAGCCACTTGTGAGAGACCACCAATGACGCTGAGTAGATTGGGAGTCGATTTAACAACTCTTGATTTGATATCAATAAGATCAGGATAGTCTATGTCGACGAATATGGACTTTTCTCGATTCGTAGACGCTTTGGAAAGATATTGAAATGGCAGAGGGTCGCTATAAAAAGCATGTTAGCCGCCGCCTTACACTTGCATAATCAGGCCTTATTAACGTACTATCCACAGCCCAAATTTATGACCACTTTTCGACGCGTACCAGTTGATTTCAGAAACTTATATACTCGTCAATCTCCAAACTCGTATCACCAATTTAACGATAGTAAAAGTCTTACCTGTCGAACAACCGTATGCACAGCTTCCATCCGGATCCAGTACCCGCGATTGATCAATGGCGCCCTCCTTTGCGGCTTCTGTACAAAGTATTTGAAAAAATGAGCATCTTCAAAAGGGTGGGCAGGGTTCTTCTGGTCGTGTGCTGGCTCAGGATAGTAAAGTCGCTCGACTGATCTCTTCGAGACAATTGAAGATCCGTTTGTTTCTTGAATTGCCTTGTCGCTGTTGACCTTTGCAACCGCTCTGCCTTTCCGACTAGTCAACACTGGCTTCTCCTCGCGAGTCATTGCCACGGTATACAATTTAGAAGCTCGCTACGTACACCCATTCGAGCTTCAGGATCTATTAGTAGGCTGTCGCGATAACTTATATTTTTTTAAGCTCCAACTTAACTAAACGTTAAATCACGTGCATATCTTTTATCACGTGTACACATCTGGAGTTATCCTCGCGAACAAACGCCCATGCTCGTAATCTCTCGAGTCGATCCTGATCTTCGCCTTCTGACCTAGAATATCATCAATTTCAGACGCTCAGTGCCCTCGGTTGGCTGTATCTTGTCGGGAAGTATTGCTATGGAGTCTCCTACGGAGAGCCCGCAAGTCAATCATTACGACGACTCACTCAACTTCGTCAACTTCAACCAGGACTTTAGCTGTATCTCTGTTGGAACTAAGCATGGATACAAGATATACAACTGCGATCCCTTTGGGAAATGTTTATTTAAAGGTAGGCCGCTGTTTGATACTGGTGACGCTTTGTTGGAGCTGGGGATTCTCTAGCTTGATAGGCGTCCGGGATCTGCGATATTATGTTTGAACTGGTTACTAACGTACGATTTGCGATCATTAGCCGACGGAGGAATAGGTACGTACTCCAGCAGTGTTTTGTCCAGTGCTTCTTTTCAATGCTAATTTTGCGGTTTGCAGCTATTGTTGAAATGCTATTTTGCACATCACTGGTGGCCTTAGTGGGAATTGGTGACCAGCCTGCTTTATCACCACGACGGTTACATCTCACGAATACAAAGGTAGGCAAACCTTGATTGTGAAGCGAAGAATTACTGCTGATACTGCAACATAGCGACAATCCACTATATGCGAACTCACATTTCCAACTTCGGTATTAGCGGTCAAGCTGAATCGCAGACGGCTGATAGTCGTACTGGAGGAGCAGATATATGTTTACGATATAAGCAATATGAAACTACTGCACACCATTGACACTTCGCCAAATCCGAACGGTAAGAAGGAGACATGTTTATTCTGGGAGAGATCTAGTTGACTGACTCGGCTTACAGCCATTTGCGCTCTTTCGCCTTCGTCCGAGAACTGCTACATCGCATACCCATCTCAGGTCTCAACTAATACCCAGGCATCGCCTACATCAGCCACTTTTCCGCAGCCATCTCAAGCTCCGTCGTTTCAGCAGGGAACGGGGGATGTTTTAATATTCGATGCTCTCGCAATGCAGCCGATTAACGTAATCGAGGCACATAAGTCGCCGTTATCATGCATTGCGTTAAATCAAGAGGGCACGCTGCTGGCCACGGCCTCAGATAAGGGAACTATTGTGCGGATATTTTCGGTTCCTAATGGCGCCAAGCTATTTCAGTTTCGAAGAGGATCATATCCATCCAAGATTTACTCACTCACTTTCAATATCATTTCCAGCCTTCTTTGCGTCAGCTCTGCGACAGATACAGTACACATTTTCAAGCTCGCCGACGTGGAAGATCCGGAATTAACAGGAGATGAAGACCGTCGGAAGAGTTTTTCGTCAGAGTCGGGATCGCCGCCTGGATTGAATGGGGGAATTTTTGACGCCATGATGGACGGCAAGACGAGGAACGGAGCGATGAGGTAATTCTAATTCCACCAAGGACAAAAATATTGATCTCTATTATGGTTTACTAACGCGAATTGCTTAGAAATCTGATTCGCAGGTCATCGCAGACTTTGGGACGGAGCGTGGCCGGACGAGTCGGCGGATATTTGCCGACTGCCGTGACGGAGATGTGGGAGCCTCAGAGAGATTTCGCATACGTAAAACTTCCCCAGCGAGGAATAAAGAGCGTGGTTGCGATTAGTCCGACATCGCCCCATGTGATTGTGGTTACTTCGGAAGGGTATTTCTATCAGTACTCGATCGACCTGGAGAAAGGCGGCGAATGCAGTCTGCTGAAACAATATTCGTGAGTTCTCAAAAGGTTGCTTTCTTTGCTGGATGCTTTTGTACTGACTCGGCTACTAGATTACTCGACAATGGCGAAGAGTTGCCCATGGCGGATTAATTGATTCGTGAGATAGTGGGGGTGTCTGTCTTCCAGTAAATATGTTTTGTTATGCTTCTTGGCGGCTCATATGTTGTGTTCTATTTATTGTTGGCATGTTTTGCTGCATCGTTGTATTGGTTTCATCTTTGTTCGCTCTTAATTATACTCTCCGGATTGCCAGTTATGGTCATTTGTCCAATTGTCCACATACCGCCTGTTCGCGCGCGGTCAGCTCGTTTGAAGCCAAAGTTCTCGATCTGGATGAGAAGAAACTCGGCCCATGCAGTGGACAGGAATAGAATTGACGGAGGTCAATTGTGCCGAAGGATGCCAAGGATGGAGATGAAAGTTGAGTAACGATCAAGCCAGGTGTACATTTCTCTGGATAATGAAGCCAAGTGTTCTTTTCTCTGAATACGGCACGACGATCACGAAATAAAAGGAGGCGTCGGCGAGTCAGGAATTCCCGACTATTTCAGTGTTTAGTCGCGTCAAGAGTCAAGACGGACGGGGAACTCGGCCCGAGACTGATGTTGACACTTGTCTTTCGGGAGGCTACCGACTTCCTTATCAGTAGTTTGCCGACTTGCAGACTACGGTAATACGGTTGCCGTTGAGAGTTGAGACGTTGACTCGTTGTAATCTGTAGATTGCAAGGCCTTAGTTATGCCGAACAGGACGACTTGAACATGAACATACATGAACAGAGAGAAACAGAAAGCCGGTTCGCGACGGAGAGACGGGCCGGGGCTCCGTGCGGGCGCACAGGGAAAGGCGAAGCTTTTGCTTCTTTAGCTTAACGTGGCTTCATCGCCGTGAGTCGCGGAGAATGAACCGCCACGTATGCCATTCCTCAGTCCTAGACTGGACTACTGAGGTTGGCTATTGCGTGATGATAGTCACTTGCAACTTGTAGGCCGAAAGCCGTAAGCAAAGTACTATTGCGGGCGTTCCGTATTCGTGTTTAGTGTTTACTTGTTTCGCTCGACAGCGCGATCGCAGCACAGGCCGCGTCCAAGCGTATCTGGCTAACCGCGCCGGCCGGGGAGTTTTTCGGCAAACAGCAAATATAGAACTCGTTGCGCTGTCGTTTTTCTACATAAACCCCTTCGTCGCTCCTGCCGATTCTGCTGCCCTGAATACAACTACATATATCGCCATCTCCCGCTCCTCCCTCCAGCTACACGGCGCAGGCCACCCTGCTGACGAACAATGGCCGCCCAGCTCGACATCTCAGAAAAGCACGAGCAGGAAATCTACGCGGCAGAGGGCACGCGGCTCAGACTGCCCGAAGAGACGTCTGCCAGTGTCGAGACCGAGACGACGCCCACTACAAAGCTAGAGACCGGAGACGGGGACGAGGGCGCTGAGGACGAGGAGTCTGATGGACTGACGGTGCCGAAACGGGGCACATGGCGGAGTCCGCCTATTAACAAGTGGCGCGTGTTGACCGCGTTCCTGGGCTTCTTCCTGATGGGCATGAATGACAGTACTATCGGTGTACGTATAGCTTAGATTGACTAGCGACTGTGGATACGGCTAACATGATATATATAGTCTTTGGTGTTATACGTACGTGGAAACCTCGAATCGATCTCGTTGAACAACTACTGACTTTTCTTGCACAGATGGAGGCATGGTACGACAAAACATACACAATCATTTCATTCGTCATGCTTGCTCCCGCACTCGGCTACATGACGGCCGCCTTTGTCAACACAAACATGCATGTTTTAATAGGTCGGGAAGGTGTCTCGATTCTTGCCATTTCCCTTCTGGCACTAGCCTACGTGCTCATCTGTTGGGCACCACCGTTCCCGCTCCTCGTCATTGCGTACGCGATTGCGGGCCTTGGAACCGGAACGGTTGATGCAGCATGGAACGTGTACATTGTTACGCTCGAGAACGAGAACGAGATCCTTGGAATATTGCACGGCTGTTACGGACTTGGTGCCGTGCTCAGCCCGCTCATCGCGACCGCAATGGTATCTGCCGGAGTCCAATGGAGTTACTACTACTTTATTCTTTTGGGCGGCGCTCTTCTTGTGCTTGCGCTTGTTATCGTCGTCTTCCATGGCGAGTCTGCGGCCAAGTACGTGCTCGAGAACCCACCAGCGCGCGATGACGAAGGCGAAAACAAGAACCGACTCAAAGAAGCCCTGAGCAACAAATACACTCTCATGATGGCACTCTCGCTATTCTTCTACATGGGCGCCGAAGTCGGAATTGGTAACTGGACAGTCACGTTCATGGTCAAATACCGCGACGGCGTGTCCTCCAAAATGGGCGCCGTCGCGTCCGGTTTCTGGATCGGTCTCACTGTCGGTCGTGTGATTCTCGGCTTTGTCACTGGTCGCGTCGGCGAAAACACAATGGTCACGGTATACCTGATCATCGCGGTCGGATTCCAGCTTCTGTTCTGGCTTGCTCCTAATATCGCTGGCTCTGCTATCGGTGTCGCCGTGGTCGGTGTTTGCTTTGGTCCATTTTTCCCCACAGCCATGCTCGTGCTCGCGCGAATCCTACCACCGCGTCTGCACGTTGCTGGAATTGGCTTTGCCGCATCATTCGGTGGTGCAGGTTCAGCCGTGTTTCCATTCATCACGGGTGCCATTTCCGAATCAAAGGGCGTGTGGGTACTGCAGCCAATCATCCTGGCTTTGATTTGCGGTATGCTGATAATCTGGGTGTTTATGCCAACCGTCGAGGATACGCGGTTGAGAGATCGCATTTGCTATGCATTGTTTAGAATGAGAGTGAATACGGTGATGGGTCCCAAGCCGGTCTCGTCGGATAGTCAGAGCATTTAGAGGGTTTCTTTTAGGTTGTATTTAGATTGCGGAGTAGGATTTCTATGGGTTTTAGTCATGCATGGGCCGTACTGACATCTATGAAGGATCAATGTGGTATATATAGATATGGTAAACTAATGTAATTAAGTGTGGTTATATGATAAAGATAATATGATAAAGACAAAATTCAAGCACGTATATCTAGATTCAAAGACTCCTAGTACTCCGACTCGCCGGACAAAAAGGTGAAAAAAATATCAAGGATGAGGTGACTCGTGATGTTTCCAATCCTCGCCAAACTCCGCCACCGCTCGTTCCCGTTCCCGTTTCACAGCTTCATGAAGCACAGCAATCGTCCTCGGCGGCTGTAACTGCGGTAACGGTCTCCGACCACCACCAGCATACGTAAACGGAGAAGGCGACCTACTTCGTGGTCCAAAATACCCCATCCGATCTAACGGTAGCGTCATTTGCGAAGATAATGCAGATGTTGACAGTGAAGGGGTCAGTGATGTGCCGAATTGCTCGGCGCCGCTGCCGGGAAGGGACGCGAATGACGGGGTCGGTGAAAGTCGGGCAGATCCGGGAGCTGGGTTTTCAGCGACTGCTCGCGATGCTTGAAAGATTTGACCGTCTGCGCGAACTGCTGTCGGTGCAAGAATAGCTGTGCGTTGAGGCGCGTGAGAAGACGAGTACTGCCCTGGCAAGGACAACGTTGCCGCGAGAGGGAGGTTGAGATTTGATTGTGAGGGATTGTTAGGTCGGGGACTCGCTGTAGGAATGAAGTTAAGGTCAGATGCTGAATCCGAAGGTGAGTCTTGATGCTGCGTTATAACCGGAATCTGCGCAAGTGTAGCAGACGGCGTCGGTGTATGTTCTTCATCATCCTGCTGTCTTTGTTGATCGTCTTGTTGATGAGCAACTTGTTTTTCATGCGCAAGGTTGATGAATGGCGTGCTGTTTGAACCGTCGGCGGCGGGGTTTCCGTAGATTGGTAACTCGCTGCCGCCGTAACCGATAACTGGACTTGCACGCGGTTCGCGCTGAAGTCCATGAAGAAAGTCGTTGTATTTCTTGTTTTTGCGCTTTGCCTTTCGCTTATTATAGTATCGCGAAAATCGAGACATCGTCGTACGGACCCTGCGTTTCGTTAGCATTTACCACAACACAAAAAAAAAAGCATCGAAGACATACCATGACCACATAAGTAAATAAATGACGAATCCAGTCACCGGGATAGCAATAGACCAAAAATACATTGTACTGTTTTCCAATGCACCGAATTGCTTGAAATTCATTCCAAAGTAACCAGTCAAGAAAGTAAGCGGCAGGAAGACGATAGTCACGAGCGTCAGTTGGCGCATGGCTTCGTTTTCTTGTACCGACATTGTATTGAAGATCTTGTATCGTTAGCATGGACTTGAAGTAAATAGCAAGAAAAATTAACATACCAGATTGATCATGTTCTCGGTAGTATGCCGCATAAGATCAATATTATCAGTAAACGCAATAACATGATCCGCAACATCAGCCAAGTAAAGCTTCGCAAACTCTGAAATCGTTCCACCAGCAAGCGAAATCTCGCGTCCAACATTAGCATGATCACGAAGTGTCTGAACAAGCGTATAAATCGGCATAAGCGTGGTTCTCAGCATCGACAGTTCTTCTGACAAAATATGTAAATCCCGAGTATGCGCGACTGAAGGTGCTGTTAACACGTCGACTTGTAGTTCAGAGATGTATTTCTGGTATTCGGAAATGATGTTGAGCGCGATATCGACGATGCCGTCGAGGATACCTTGAAGGAGAAGTGAAGCTTCAGGGTACTCGCGTAGAAGTGTGCTGGGTGACGTTATGCGCGATAGAATAGGCCCTTCAACGTCGTCGGCTGAGTTTTCGAAAAATGAAATTACCGTGTGGTCTTCAATCAGGAAAATCGAGACTTGCTCTACCGCGACCACTTCGTGGTACGTTTCCAGACTTCTTTTCATTGCTGTTTCCACGTTAGTTGTTTACACCTTTCAAAAACGGTAAAAAGACATACCAAGATACTCAGCGGACATTGTCGGATTATTCCATTCCTGCATCGTCATCATATTCTGTTCCGCCATAAGCTTCGCAAGATTGGCATTCATGGCAACCGGATCGACCGGTTTCTTCTTGCGGCCGAGTAACTTTGAAAGTTTCGAATACTTTGTCAAGTTCTCGAAATACGAATCCACGGCAGCGGTACTAATCAACTTATGCAGCGGCAACGTACAAAACGTCTGGTTCTTGTAATGGTCAGCCTTTGCGCGCTTTGGGATATCAACCATGTCCTCAACCGCAAGCGGATGTAACCCATAGAACGCCGAAATACTCCGCACGACCTCCCACGATAATCCGTTGACATTAATCCATCGCACGCTAGCCCAGTCCTGCTTATCATGCAAAAACTCATCAATCGTGTATTTATCAATCTTGTTCACGACCCGATACCGATCCGCGCTGTAATCAACGATCGTAATAACAGAGTCTTCGCCTAGCTCGACCGTCGTATGCCGCACATCGATACCGGGTTCCCAGCCGACTTCGCCCCGGTCGGTTGTTGGCGCTTTGTAGTTTCGTTTCTTGCCCCAATCTTTCCATTCTCGTTTTAACATCTGGTTGATATTCCGCGCGCGCAAACCGCCTGGAGGTGGTTTGTTAGTTCCGGATCAGCAGATATAGGGCAGAAGACAAAGATTCACTCACTTTTGGCGGCGCCAGGGGGAGGTGGTCGGTCGTTGGTGAACCCAACTCGCGGGGGAGCTGAAGCCATACTGTCCTGTAATGTAGTCGAAGCGTAATCTGATCCCGAGCTCTGAGCTGAATCCTCCTTCTCCAAGGAATCCTTCGGCGCTGGTTGGTGACTCTGCTGCAATTTCTCTTGCTGAGAGCCTCTCTGCTCGGTCCCCGCGCCATTGTGATCCGGCTCTTCATCATCTTTCACCGCCTCGTTCTCGTTCTTGCCGTCATCGTCGTCCTCGACCGCGGTCGCCGCGGTCGCCAACACTGAATCCGACAATGCTGCCTGCAGCACAGACGGAGGCGGCGGTAACTCATTATTCGAATCATAAAAGACCGGAATCCTCGGTCTCAAGGCAGCACTATCTTCACTCGCGTCATGGTCGGCAGGTAGTACAGCGGGACCTGTGGCGGTAGATGATGTACGATGATGCGCGCGGTGCCGGTGGTGCCGACCCGTTTTATGCTGCGTCTCGGGCGGGGGTGGTGTGCTGGACATGTGTGGATTGTCCGCGATGGGGGTGGTTAGTGGGGCATTGTGGTGTTGCTGGCCGGGGGTGTATAGTCGAGATTCGTAACTAGTAGGCGGAAGGTATATTGAAGTAAAAGGGTCGAGCCGAGAGTTTAACGCGGTGATAAACACGTATCCGTAAACAGTTAGCGCAGGGTCTACGGTTTTACAAAAATCTAGCATTTTCATTATCTGACCGCTCTAGTTCTCCAATATCTGTTCTGCAGCACTGGACACTGGCTCATGAAGTACGTCAATCGTCATGTAACGAAACGTATACGAGCAATTGCATGCATACGCGTTTCATGGCAGGGTCCACTCGAGATCGCTGCTACTGTACGTCAGTATCGTACCCTACAGGCCTACTCGCTCGTCGCCATTCGATCGTTCAACAAGTCCGTCAGTTGACAATTGCATGAAACCTGATCCTCCAGTGACCATTCTAGTCGACACCAGTGCTTACTCCTCTCGACCATATTCATGAATGCGCCAGAATAGTTCGCCACAGCCAGAAGCGAATGCCGATCCAAGAATTACCCCTGAACGCCTCGGAACTCAGCCCTGGTTTCGTCCGCTGAAATAAAAGCGCACGAAAGCGCACGATCTGCGCTGCTAATTATAATCAAAGAAACAAAAATTTTCAATTGACATAATGGCATGTGATTCAGTGAATCAAATCCAAAGGTGAAAGGTTAGCAAGCCCAAAGGTGTACGTACACCTTGTGAGCTGAAAAGGAAGACAAAAAGGGGGCAGTGCGAAGCAGTCTCGGCCAGCCGGCACGACACGTGCGCCAGGGCTCGCTTGTTCTTGTGATCTTCGACTCTGCTGTGCTCACTAAAGTCATTACTGAACCATTAATGACTTATTCTAGTGAGTTCCAAGCTCCATCAGTCCGAGTGTTGGAATTATTGCACTAATATAATTGGTCACGTGACACGTTTTTGGGCAGTGTGCTAAACTGGCGATCTTTATTTGTCGAAGCCCTGATGGCCAAGTTGGTAAGGCGCAGCACTAGTAATGCTGAGATCAACGGTTCAAATCCGTTTCAGGGCATTGTTTTTGCTATTGTTTTTAGCCGGTTTGTCTTCTTTGCAGTCTGACACACAGTCACATTGAGAGACGAGAGTCATAGTCTCATAAATCATTTGCTGTTTAGTGTTTGAGGTGCAGCTTGAGAAAGGTTGAGTAGAGTAGCTTGGGAAAGGACTTTCTTGTTTTTATGTACAGATCCTAACTCGCGCGCTCCCACAACGTAAACTCATACTCCAGCCCATTCTCCTTCCTCCGCTCGCCGTCTCCCTCCCGCACGACATCCGCAGCTGTCGCCGCCTCGCTATCCAACACCTCAAGCAACCGATCACGCGTCGCGCGCGTCCACTCTCCCGACGCGCGGAACTCTGGCAGAAAAGTGTCGAGCCCGAGTGCCTCCTCGGCAGCCACGTCGGCCGGAAACACGGTCGTCAGAAACACGCGCGAGACAGCCGGCTCACGCATCGCGGCCGCGTAGATTTCGGCGCCGCCAATCACGTACACGGGCATCGACTGCACCGTCGAATCGGTCTTTTGTTGCGCCAGATCAGCCAGCGCGGCGGATAACGACCCGTACACGGTCGCGCCTGGGATTTCCTGCTGCGTGCGCGACAGAACAACGTTGAGGCGCCCGGGAAGTGGTCGGAATCGAGGCGGTAGTGAGTCCCAGGTGCGTCGGCCCATGACGACGGCCGAGGCGGAGGTCAGGCGGCGGAAGAAGGCCATGTCGCCGGCGAGGCGCCAGGGCAGCGCGCCTGCTGCGCCGATGCCGAGCGAGGAGTGCGTGGCGGCGACGACGAGCGCGACGGGCGGCATTGTTTGTTTTATGTTTTGCGAGCCGCGAAGAAGAGGGAGAAGCAAACAAAAACAACAACACGGCCGACGCGACGCGACGCGACACGACGCGTGGAGCGGGAGCTAGCAGCGCTGGCGGGCGGCCGGGTAAGTTAACTGTGTGAGACCCGCCGCGAGACACGCGAGACATCCTGGTCGCGCACCGCTCCGGCTCCGGCTCCGGTTCTCGCAGCTCGCAGCTATAAAGCGCCGCGTGTTCCCCCGCGGACGGTCTTCCGCATTCCCCTTCTCCCGGGTCTTGTTAATACTTCCTGCAGCCCGGCTCATGGCGTACTATCTCGAGCTGCTCGCCGGCGTCGAGCTGTGGATCTCGCGCTTCGCGGTACGTTCACCCGGTTCCTGCACCGTTCTACCGGAACACCAGATCAGATCTAACAAGTCCAGCTCGCGGTCGCCGTGCTGCTCATGGGCCCGTCGACCATGCTTCTCGCCTACGACTTTGCAATCTACGTCTGGCGCTCGCTCGACCACCTCGCAGACTGCCTCTTCCACCTCCCTCCTCCGCCGTCCCCTGCATCGTCTCCCTCCTCCCTCGCACCCACGTCTTCTCCCGATTCTCCTACTTCCGCTCCTTCCTCTCCCTCACCAAGCACCGTAATCGACGGCCCGGAGAGCAAATCCCGGCTCCAACCAGGCCCGCTCCGCCTCTTCTACCGCCGCCACGTCGTCCACCGCCGCCGCTCCTTCTCACAATCCCCATCCCGCATTTCCGATCCAGCCGGGCTCGCTGATACAACGTCATCGTCAGCAGCCCGGATACCGCCGCAGACGTGCTCATGACCGCGCCTTTGCTATTTTCTACAGTTCTACTTGTTTCGCTGGGCGCCGGAGTTGTCTTTTGTTTTTGTTATTTGTTTTTATAGCGGGCGTTTTTTTGATGTTATAATTCAGTTTCATGCCATGCCATGCGGCGCATCGATAAGCGATCATCGGATCCGTTTGGCGCAGATCTCCACTGTTTTGATGGTGTGTTTACGTTACGGGGGCGCGCGCCGTTAATCGGGAACGCGCGCTCGACGTTTAAAGGCGCGTGTGGCCAGGCCACACGTTCTCCGTCGCGCTCTTCCGGCTCGACTCGTGGCGTGCCGGCGGAAAGCAGCAGCGATCGTCGCTTAACCTGTATCGTTTTAGCATTTTAGCTGCACGTTGCCGTGGAATGCGGTAAATAAAATTATATTATAATATAACTGTTAAGTGTTACGATAACTAACTTGGCTGAAAAGTGAAAAGTGAAACAAGTAGAACAGTCGATAACATAGTTACGCCAAAAGAGAGATCAGCAACGATAACTGCAGAACATTGAGAATACGTGTAACAACAAGTAACAATGAAACAAACAATTCATGAAATAATAACTAACTGCAGAAAATTAAAAAAAAGTAAATACTCCCCGAATCAAATGTATATGCAGCCCAATTATAGCAATTCCAAACTCCGAGAATCCCTGCGCCATATGCCGCTTTCCCTGTAACTCGATAAAACCGTACCCCATGACCATGTTTCGCCCCAGTGTAAAAAAAAATGTAACAAAACGAGCCCTTAATGAATTAACTTAGGCAATGTACGCCTTGTTCATCTCTGCAATCTCGCGACAGAGCATAGCCCATTCCATGTCACGCCTATGCGCCAGCACTCCGCGTCGCGCGACCTCGTCTTCTTCCCACTTCATGAGCTCGTACATGAACCGCAAGTTCGGCTGGATGATGACGTTCAGCCTGCGTGCGCGCACGAAAAGGTACGCGCGTGGCAGACTGAGGTGTTCGCGACGCATGACTTCGGCGATGCAGATCGTGGCCGAGCGAGAGACGCCGACGCGACAGTGGACCAGCGTAGGCTCGTTGAGACGGAATCCCTCGTCGAGGAATTGAAGACAGGGTTCAATCACTTTGCTCAGACTGTCTATCCCGTCGTCCTGGATCTGGTCGACGTACATGACCTTCGTGAACCCGTCCACATAGACCGGTTTCGCTGGCGATTGTCTTTCTAGTCCTGCTGCTTCGTCATCGTCGTCTTGCTGCTGTTGCCGTTGTTGCAGTTGTAGTTGACTCTCTTCGCTCAAAATGATCTCGTCCTCGATCGGCCGCCACTCGACCAGCTCGCCGACGCTCAACACACGCTTAATCCCTAGCTCCCGCAACAGTCCGTGGTTATTAGCATGCAACAGATTACCAAGATACATGTGCGGGAAGATCTTAGACGGCAGACTACCGTCCATACTGACAAACCACTGCGGCAGCTCGGGCATCTGGCCGGAGCGGAAACAGTTTGGCACCGGTGAACGCAGCAAAAGTCGCGTCTGCAGGTGATTCAGTAAAACCACATCTGCCGGGAACGTGAAGAACGCGCGCTGGTACTTGCGGTGCAGATCGATGTACGCCTGCGGCGCAGTCACGCCGGTGGCATACATCAGCAACGCCAGCGCGAGCAGACTCGTCTCGGTATAGCCATCGACGCAGTAAAGCAGGACTTTGCGACCGGCACGCGCGTGCCGCAGGAGCCAGTCGCAGACATCAACGACCGCGTCGAGGTCTCCGTCGCACACGTTTCCCAGCGCGAGCGAGCCCGAGGATGGGAACTCGGCATGCGCGACGGCAGCGTTGGCCGCGTAAGATGCTCTGTTGGTGGTGGTGACCTGCTGCGCGGCAGAGAAGTGCTCGGCGTCGATGGCAGCGAGCTCGAGCCGGGACGGGATCGCGGCGGTCGCAAAGCACTCGACGTAGACATCCCAACGGCGCGACTCGTCCACATCGTCAACATCGTCCATATCATCCGTGTCCGCGCCTCCGTTACCGCCAACGACGTCGTCAGCCTCTAGCTGCGCGTCGCGCGTGTTGCCGAGGAACAGGTTCGGCACGATCTCGGACGCGGCCGACATAGCGCTCATCTCGCGGCGTTCAAGCTGCAGAAAGTTCCGGGCAGCATCCATGCTGCGACCGGCGGACGAGACGGCGACGAGGTGTGGGAAATGGCGTTCAAAGACGTCAAATGGATCAAGCACGACGTAGGTCGCGCAGACAGGCCAACCCGGGTGGGTTTCGCGATGATGAAGCTGAGCGGCGGAGATGCGGCGCGCGAGCGCGAGCAGGCGGTCGGTCGGCTGGCCGCGCTTCGAGTAGACGACAATGTCGGAGAGGGTCGCGAGTTTGCCGGTTTGGATGTGGAAGTTGCGCAGGCCGACGCCGGTGGGCGGGTCGAGGTCGAGGAAGCCCTGGGCGCCGGTGGCCGGGTCGGGCAGGAACTCGCGGTGGGAGACGGTGCCGACGAGACGACATGCGTCGGACGCACCGAGACGAACAAGCATGATACCGCGCAGAGCCGCGGGCGGACCGGAAGCTGAGGCGAGGGCTTGCGGGTCGAGAAACGCGCGCTGGTGCGCGTTGGCAGAGTGTAGCCCATGGAGCCAGGGAAACACGTGGGCGGCGGGCGGCAGACGCGTGGTGGCGGCACGGTCGAGCGCGGCGGCAAGCTGAGGCGCGTGGAGGGCGTGGACGGGAGGGTAGGAGCAGACGAGGTCAGACGAGGCAAGTGGAGAAGATGGTGAGAGAGTTGGTGAAGAAGTTGGTGAGGTCAGGTCCAGCCGCGTCCTTGAGAGAGCTGCGGGGCTCGGGGTGCGCGTCCGCGCGAGCAGCTGCTGGACCTGCGGCGGCAGCGGCGGCGACTGGCGCGGCCGGCGCTGCTCGAGGTCGCGGTCGTGGTCAATGGTGCGGTCGTGGTCGATGTCGATGTCGACGTCGATGTCCAGCTCGAGATCGAGATCCAGGTCGATCTCGCGACCGACGCGGTCGAGGTCGCGGTCGAGCTCCAGATCGACGTCGGGCGATGCGGGCCGCGGCAGCGCCAGAGCAGCCATCGGCAGTGGAGCTGTTGCGGATGCCGGGGGTGGAGCGGGAAGGGGGGGATAGGGGAGGGGGGTCGGAGGGCGGGCTTCGAGTGGTGAAGCGCGGCGGCGGGCGAAGTGCGGCGAGCGCGCTATGGCGAGTCGAGCCGAAGTGCGTGACAGGCGGCGGCTGGTGCAACAAAGACGGCGAGTTGCGGCAGAAGCGTCAACAACGCGGCGCTGCTGTGCCGCCCTAAACAGAAAACAGACTTTACAGGGCGCACGGCCCCGGCTCGAGCGCGCGGCGTGCGGGGCCGCCGGGTCACACAAACTCACAGTTAAGTCACACAAATCACAGGACATCACGTGCGCGGCTTGCTCGGTCTCGAATTCGAATTCTTGCTTCACCACATTCGCTGGAGTTGTTCCTACATCTACACTGAGTACATATACACAATTAACAGCATGGCCACCCCGGACGACGCCACGCGCCGCTACATCGCGGGTCTCCAGGCCTACCAGCAATCCCTCCTCTCGCGACGCACGGCAGCCATCTCCACGATCAACGACGTCCCGCAGCCCGCGCCGCCGTCCGCGCAGATTCCGCCGCCCGACGAGGCCGCGGCCGCCAAACTGGCTCGCCAGGAAGACCGCATGATGCAGCAGCAGGCCATGCTCGAGACTATGAGGCAGCCGCGAGCAGTGCAGCAGGCTGAGCAGCGACAGCAGAGAGACCTGGAGCAGCAGATGCGACAGTTGCAGCACTTGCAGCACTTGCAGCAGCAGGCGCAACCGCAACTACATCTCCATCTCCCACCACACCGACTGCCGACCGAGCAGCGCAAAGAACACATTAAGAAAGACCGAAAGGGGAAACCGCTTCAGTTTATCAACCTGGACGAGCACTCCATGCGCCACAACTACGCCAAAAAGCGCCGTGTTTCACCGTCTTCGTCGGTCTCCTTCGTT
This sequence comes from Myxozyma monticola, assembly GCA_030568405.1. Lineage (NCBI taxonomy): Eukaryota > Fungi > Ascomycota > Lipomycetes > Lipomycetales > Lipomycetaceae > Myxozyma > Myxozyma monticola. The sequence continues at coordinate 34,209 of JAJLTV010000070.1, read as the reverse complement.
CAACCTACCGACTCGATATCCGCCTCAAGCTCCAACTCCAATGCACCACCACCCGACTTCCTTGCTCACGATTTTGGCTTGCTTTCCGACGTGCTCGCAACCTACGACTTCTCCTCCTTCCCAGACCTACCCGAGCTCGCTTCACCCGGAGGCCATACATTCGACCCAGAGTCCCTCTTCCAGTCATCTGCATCGTCATCATCCTCGCTGCCTGAACCACAATTCGAACATTACATTCCTCCAACTCACAATTCGACACTCCCCTCACCCACGACAGCCGATTCTGCTACCCAAGTCCTCGAATTCGACTACTTTGACGCATCTGCACTTTCCGCACCCTCGCCAAAGCCCGTATCTTTAAAAGTTTCCCCTGAACCGACGCAGCCAACAGCGAAATCTACAACCAAGCAGAATCGGAAACGCTCACGTTCACCGACAAAACCCCGTCAATCAAGGCGCGCTCGACCTGCTTCTATTACACCACCGACACCGGAGCCAGACGCCCAAGAACAGGAACAAGAACTACAACCCGAACAAGATCTTGATCTAGATCTAGATCTAGACCAAGAAAGCGACGACCAAGACGATCAAGACGAAGAAGACGAACAAGACACGTCCGGCAGGCCCCGCCCGAAACGACGGAAACTGCTCCCGCAGGTCGCAACCGCCGCAGCTGCAGTCGGCACCGTCGCCGTCGGCGTCGCGGCCTGGTTGTTTGGTTAGATATTTAGTTGGATCATCTATAGATAAAAACATTCGGCATGCAAGAATTTTATTTCTTTTTTTGGGGGTGCATCAACATATCACATATTCCTCCTCACAAGCAAGTTGCGTCCGTCCCACAAATTATAGACCTCTCCACCTAATAGGCAATAACTACTACAAAATATACTAAAGATTGTGAAAAAAATAAACCATCATCTCCGCGCGCCGCGGTCCACAGACGCGCGCGGTCCGTTCGCGTATCCGCCCCGCTCGATACTCACGCTTCTCCGCGCATTCGCATCCAGCGTAAACGACCGCACACTACTCGACGAGCTCCGTCTTCGCTGCCGCCGTGCCTCGGACGGGTCCACGTCACCTTTACCTGCCGCGCGCGCCATCGCGGACAAGATATCGGTAAGCGAGACGACGCCGATCAGTTTGCCGCCCAAGCCGCGACCTGCTGCGCTCATTTGCGTGACGGGAGACGCGACGGGGACGAGCTTAGGTGACGAGGCTGCGATTGCGGCGGGGGATGGTGATTGAGAGCGTTGAGGGAGGGGAGAGGTGGTTAGCATGTGAGGAGACGAGGACGAAGAAGGTGTTGAGGGTGTTGAGTTATGGCTGTACGACGTGCCTTGCACGATCCACATTCTACTTTTGTTAGCTACACGTCCGCCACATTCAAACTAACTTCAATTAAAGACTCACCGGTGTGACTTAGTAGCCACGAGCTTGGCAATTGTGTGCGCAAGCGTCGAGTGCCGCGTAACATGAAACACAGGATACGAATCCTTCCCGTTCTCGAGCCCACGATCCATCAGAATAACCGTCAAAAACTGCAGACAGGTCGCCTGCAGCAGATGCGCAGACGTCGACTTTGTCAGATGCTTCACGTCCACAATCGAGATGTTACCCAGCAAGTTGCTGTCATTATCAACCACAGCCAACGACGACACCGACTCCTTGTGCATCTTCTCCAACGCATCAATCACGAGCTTGTCGCCCGCGATCGCAATCACGTTCGACGAGCCAATCCCAAGCTCGGCGAGCGTAGACTGGAACAACGGCTCGAGATCGGGATACAACCGCGCGTTGTCCCACAGATACCGCACAAGTCGTCGTTGACTCAGCAGTCCCATAAACTCCTTCTCGGCATCGTCAGTCACAAGCAAGCGGTGCAAACCCCGACCAAAGTACTCGACTGCCGTCAACACCGAGTCCGAGGCCTGTAACGTGACGAACGGCTCGCGCGGACTCAGATCCAACACAAACGAAACCGGAACATCAAACCCAGCGCGCGCCTTGCGCACGTATTCTTCCAAATTATCCGGCATCTTCGACCCCTGCGTCGGCTTCAGATGACCCATAACCAGCAACAACAGCGACGAAATATCAGAGTAATCAAAGCTCTCCGCGACAGTATTATCGACCCCGGGCTTCATCAGCACAGGCAACGACGTGAAATTATGCTGAATCATCTTCTCGTACGCGGACGCGACCGGAACTTCGCCCGTGATGGACAACAGCTGGTCATGCTGCATCAGCTCGCCCAGCTTCACGGACTGCCACACTTCCGACGCCAGACCGGGCGTCGCGGACGGATGCACTGGCGGCGGCGCGGCAAGCAGGTCCGCAATCGAGCCCGACCGCGCGCGACCACGAGGCGCGCCGGGCGACGCGGGCGAGCGCGGTGGAATCAGATTCTGCGCGCCGGCGTAGTTCATCGTATTCGTGTTCACAGGCACGGCAGCCGGCGGCGGCGTCGGTGTTTTGCCGTCCATAGTCAAAAACCTCAAGATATGTCGTATGATATACTCGCAGTCGCACAAGTAAATAAAGCAAGGCAAACTCGGAGGCGAATTGGTGAGAGACTGGGCTCGCTCGAGGTTCTCGTTAATGCGCGGATCGGGAAGTAGAACTGCGGTGAAGTGAGCGCTCAGGCGATCACGACGTTGAGAAGCATCACGTGATGCTTGAAGCGCGTTTTAGAGTTCGGAAGCTTATTTGGCTTGCACGTGGAGATAGATCTGGGAGCTGATCCCTGGATCTGGGATAATCCCGGACGGGCAATGCGTAAGCAAGCAGTCGGACTATGACCATTTATACTGCAGTGGGCAGTGGCAAGTGGCAACTGGCAAATCATACAGCATACTCGCGAGGAAATACTGAGCAGCGGAGGATCTAGTGTCAATTGTTCAGTTACTATTGCTGTTCCAGTCAGGGCACATGACGGCATCAAGTCGCCCCATGGACAACGGCTATATACCTACTCGCTACGAAATCTACAGTTAAGTTATGAAAACCAGAGTAAAGAAAGCAAACATCTCATTGACTAAAAAATACAGAAACATACAGCCGGTGCGACTCAACAATGCCAACAATCAACAGGCCGCCGGCCGTCGCCTATTTGGCGGTACGGCGTACTAACGTGCAAGACTTGCCCGGAAAATCAATATCAAAAACAACACTACAACACTTGGACCAAGGACTCCCATACCACGAAACCCAGCAAGAACTCCAATCTCATGAAACCCAAGACAGAAATGCCATCACAAACAGAAATCAGCAGCAACACAGAAACATCAGAAACGCGGAGGTATGCACAACAAACAAAACGGCAAGTAAACCAACCAGCGCAATTTTTTTTATTTTTCATGGATCCACTCACCCGTCCCCGAAGCGGTCCTTATATCTTACATGAATCGCGCTGATCAGTCGGACTCTTCGCCGGACTCCTCTTCGGCGTCCTCGAGGTTTCCGCGCTCGGCCTGCTCGCGTTCAATACTTTCAAACAGCGCGCGGAAGTTTCCACCTCCAAACCCGGTCGCGCCTTCGCGTTGGATGATCTCGTAGAACACGGTCGGGCGAGTCGCAATATGCTCCTTCACAAACAGTTGGAGCAGGTATCCTTCCTTGTTGAAATCCGCAAGAATACCAAGCCTCTGAATATCCTCGAGGCTCTCCTTCATCCTGGGGCCATCGTACGCTGCGATTCGCTCCTTGAGATCAGTGTAGTACTGAGGTGAGACGTCGATGAACTTCACACCACGCGCGCGCATGTTGGTGACAGTCTCGATGATATTCTCCGTCAACAGTGCGACATGCTGGACTCCGGGACCGTTATTGAAGCGAATAAACTCCTCGACTTGTGACATCTTCTTGCCCTTAGCCGGCATCGTAATCGGCATCTTGACCGCGTCGTTCAATGAAGCCATCACAGTTGTCTCAAGCGCAGAGTACTCTGTCACGACGTTGTAATCGTCGTCGGTAACGAACTTGTGGAACCCGAACGCATTCTCGTAGAAATCACAAACCGGCTTCATCTGACCCCAGTCCTGATTGCCCACGCAGTGGTCGATGTTCTTGAAGTGCACCTTCCCAAGATCCTTCGTGACAGGATTCGCCTGGTTAAGAACCATCTCGTAACCCGGCAGATACGCACCGTAAAACTTGAAGCTTTCGACAAAGGTATGCGATACGTCCCCATAGGTACTCACAGTAGCCGTCATGACAGAGCCGTATTCGTTACCGAGAGTCCTGGGCTTCATGATACTCAGCGCGCCGTGCTTCTTGGCCCAGTCGTACAGCTTCTTGCACTGAGTGACTTCAAACGCAACGTCAATAACGCCTTCGCCGTGTTTCTATAAGTCTCATGTTAGCCCAAAACCTCGGTGACAAACAGCATCAACCACCCCCAAAATAAACAATAGAATGATGAAAGAAAAAGATAAATACCTCAAGAAACTTCGTAAGACGATTCAACGCAGCAAAATCGTCGTCCGGGATCTGAATCTTGCAATCCTTGTCCGCCGGCATCATAGGCGAAATGAACTCGATCATAACCCCGCCGTTGACGACAACTTCAGACCGAATAGCGCGGTTGCCTTCTCCCATCACGCGGCGCGCGATAGGACGGAATCCCATCATGGATTCGTGATAGAACGCAGTCTCTCTGGCGTTAAGAGTGGCGATCGTAATACTGCGGAAAGATTTGATACACTGCTTCAAATCCATAGGCATTTCGGCGCGAGCGAGCGCCATCGCGGACGATTCGGCGAGCGTACGGCCGCCGGAGGGAGAGAGATCGGAGGCAGACATGGCGTAGGTAGGTTGTTCGTAGTAGTCGTAGAATAGCTGTTTTGATACAGAAGGTAAATACACTCGGCGTGTCAATGAGAGATATTTATATTAGTGTCGGTTCGTTGGCGAAATTGTTGGCGGGGAGGGAAGGGGGGAAGGCGGGTTGAAGGCGGACGCTCGCCTCTTTATAGCGCGGCGCGCCAACGCGCCCCGCCCACTTTGCGATTTCCATACGGGCTACGCGCGCCAAAACGTAAACAAAAAAGTAAACAAGCCGTCCACCGATATTTTTGAAGTTGTTTCCAGGTTTCAACTTTCAACTTTCAAGTATACTTGCGACTATTATTGTATGAATTATGATATATTTATAATTTAATATTTTGATATTGTCTCTGGAGTTTATGTTTTAACAAAGCGAAGATATGCCAATTAATTTATTGCAATCCATGAAACTAGTATTAGGAAACCAGCATGTAAATCAAGGATTCGTATACTTACTAACCCAATTAACAGTTAACACTCTTAAGTATCTTCGAGCTGCCCACTCCAATACTGATCGCGTTCAACGTCCGGATCTCCTACCAGAGGCATAGTCCGTGTTAAAAAATAATAAAAAACTCCAGAAATTACCAACCTTCATCTGCTATCCATTCCAGATGGACTCGCGAGGCCTGTAATAGTAGCAACCCATATACGCGTTAAACCAGCGTCCAAAATATGCAAATATCCTTATATCCATATAAACCATAAAAAGAGGGGACGAACAAATCGCGATCCGTGTTAACAATATAGGCAAACTAGTGGGATCGGACCTTGATGCGGCAAGGAGCTATAAAAATGAAGGGCAATTCAAAGATTCTGAGCAGCCAGCGCTGTGGCAAATGCGCTGCGAGCACGCAGCCGATCTCCGTATTTGTAAAACACAATGACAATCGGAGTCAGCGCCACACAAAGACATCCCCATAGGGTGGTAGCCCAATGCACTCCCAATTTGTTGTACACTGCGAACAAAAGAAATGATGTTAGTAGTCAGACATTTGGCAAGCAACCAAGGCAAGCAAAAAAAGAAAACGGTATTCATACTCGCGGGTGCGAACAGTGGGAAACTAGCCGCCAACAGACTCCGAGTCACGCTCATGATGCCGTGAGCACTTGCAGCGTAAATTTTGTAGCAGTCCGTGATGTAATTCAAAAAGCCGATGAACAAAGATGTGAATCCAAACCCGAAAAAGAGGCCGCCTAGCATTGTCACTTCGACCGGAATGCTGTCGTATGACGTCCACGCAAGCCAGAACAAGCCTACGGGCATGAACCAGCTCGAAATCATGGTGACGAAGAGACGGTCACGTTCAAGAGAAATAAACACACCCGCTTGGCGTTGCTTTTGAACCCATATGTCGTACCTGTAGTGAACGGCGGTGACCAGGGCAGCTCCAAGACCAACTGTTGCGATTTGTAAGCCATTATGCAACTTGACCTGTCAACAGACACAAAGAGAGAACTTACTGGGTAACAGCATTAAGCCTCCTTTACCCGGAGACATGCCACGCTTCTGCTGAAAAATAATGGGATACGCCAGAAAGAACATGTACAGCAATCCGTAGATAAAAGCGACGTACACGGATACGGCCGCCACAATCACTTCCGTAAAGATCATAGTGATCGGTCGCAGAAGCACATGCACTATGACGTTCTTCAAGTCCTTGTCTTCCAACTCATATGCCGCAATGACGTTGTGCCCTTGCTTGCGCATTTTCTTAGCCCTGCGCATCAGAACCACGGGTCTAAAAGTCTCGGGCAGGCAGATAAACAAAACGACAAGGCACACGGCTGCAAAAATGACGTTGATCCAGAACGCCCAACGCCAGCCAAGATACGAGGTAGAAATGTATCCCGAAATAAACGGGCCAGACAGCGAACCCATGATAGTCGAGCCGCAAAACAAAGCCACTGCCCGTCCGCGCTTGGTGGGGTCGACATAGATGTCTGCAAACACTCCACCTGAGATGGCAACAGGCGCCGTCGCGCCGAGACCTTGCAGAAAACGGAATGTGAGTAAAGCCCCAATATTCGGAGCCACAGCACAGGCGATAGAAAAGACAAAGTACAAGGAAAATGCGGTGCAGAGAACAATGCGACGTCCGATGTGTTCTGAAAGAGGAGCCCAGAAGAGCGGGCCGACGACGAAACCAAGCATGTACAATGAGACGAGTAAACTAGCCATGATTGATGCTACTCCGAATTCTTTGCGAATGGCGGCTGAGCAGCCTGACGTGATTGATGACGCAAAAGTGGAATTGAGCAGACTCAGAATGATGGTGAACGTGATGAGGTTCTTTCGCAAGCTGGACAAGTTGCGGGGATCTGAAGGGTCACCAGGTGAGAAGTCGAGTAGTGTAGGCGCCGAGTCGACTTCGGACGCGGCAGGCTTACTCTCGTCCTTCTCGTCCTTCTCATCTTTGCCTTCGCTAGAGGAGTCCTGCGACGATGTGGACGTGGACCGCAGGTCCTTTGCCTGGCCGTTGTACTTCTCTGGGCAGCTTGCTCCTGCTGGACTCGAAACTGACGAACTCAAGCCAACGCCATGGGTCGAGTGAGATGTTGGTATCTTGACGAGGATATTGCGATCGCGGGAGACGAAGCGATGCAGAAGCAGCTCGGGGTCGTACTCTGACTCGGCGACAAGCTCGACCTCGACGCCGGGCATCTCGTTCGAGACTGGGTCGTGCACGGCAACAGGCATGGCGGGATATATGTATCAGAGAGGGAAGAGGAGGAGATGGGGTGGCGGTCCAGGCGCGCGGGGCGATCTGGGGGACGTGAGAGTAGCAGGGGAACGGGGGAGGCTGCGGCGGTGCGCTGCGGAGGCATGTATTTGCTGGACTTGGCCGGAGGAGGGATGTGTGTTATGGAGGAGAGAGGAGGAGAGAACAGAAAGCGGCCGCGGGGGGCCGGAGGGGTTATTATATAGACGTCGTGTCTGCAAGATCGCGCTCGGCCGCGTCGGCACGAGGTCCGAGACTTCAGACTCGCTCGCGCCGCGATCGCGACTCGGATTGCAGCGCATTTCGGTCGCGGTGGTCGCGCGAAGGCTCAACCGCCGCTTTATTGCCGTTTCGAGCAAGTCGGCTATATATTTTAAGCGCACATCCCGCGGCGCAAGTTCTTTGTCATGATTGTAGGGCCCCCACGGACGTGTAAAACTATAACGTGAATTAGATTTGAAGTCACGAGAATGATCGCGAATATAACTCGGCGCGGGCGGATATACACTCGCGCGGGGCCGACCGGGCCCGTGGACCACGAAAATGGCCCTGGCCCGCCACGAGAAGGGCTAAGCACTGCAGCGGAGCAGTCATCGCGATACATACAAAGACCGCTATTACAAAGCATCCGGAATCATGCTATCAATATCATATTGACGATTATTATTCCGATTGGCGCACGCGGATGAGGATCTCCAATCACAGTACTGGAAATGTTTATCGATCGAGAAAATACCAACCACAAATACCATTACACATCACCTCGACTACAACACCAACACCATCTCCAACTATCATACAATTCTATATCCACTGACTAGTCGCCAGCACCTCGCACGGCACCAGCCCCCGCTCCCCGCGACCCCGGCCGTCCGCGCCAAACTCCGCCAGAAACCGATACCACCCATCCACCATCGCGACCGTCTCGCCAGCCACCATGCCCGCGACCCGTCCACCCACGAGTCCCACAACGACCACGGCACCGCAGTCCGCCCAGAGCAGCACTCGCGCCCGTGCAATCAGTCCGGCAAAGACGATGCTCACGTCGGTACCCTCGCACATGGTCTTCGACGCCAGTGACTGGATATGGTCCACGTCTCCTGCGTCCCGCCATGGTACGCGACACAGCAACGTCTGACCGATGTTGGAACCGACGGCACTGCATGCAACGATTCTCGCTCCGCGCTTAACTAGAGGAGACCACAAGCGCGGCAAGTTCAGCGAAGCTTTCCCTGAAAGCGTGGTCTTCGCTGTAACTTCTAGCAGCACTCGTGCAGGTTCATGCGCGGTAAGCCGGTCTTGACAAGGTCTGACATGCTCGCTGTAGCTCATCGGCACAATCTGCTTCACTCGCACGTACACGAATGACGCATTATCTTTGCAGCATGGTCCCAAAAGGTACAGCTCGTCCACGCTCAGCTCGCCGGCATGACCAACGACATCCACGTTAATAGTCTGCTTCCCGCCTCTGACATCCATCGCGTCTGAAGTCAGAAAAAAGAGCGGCGTAGATCCACGGTGACACATCCGAACTTCGTATGACAACGACCATCGCTCAAGCGCTGCCTGGCGGTTTCTCCATACTGTTTGGGCTCCGTGGTAAATTGGCCACATGTGGTCTCTGGATGCCACAGTCGTAGAACTCGAAGCACGCGTAAGCGAACTCGATCGACTGCTGTGAAGCACCAATTCCATTCCATGGGCCTGGCACGCTTTACAGCCGCTCTGTCTCCGTACTGCCAAAGCGTTCAAGAACCCATGCAGCTCAATCAGTTGACGATCTCCGATAGATCCCATAACGACCGACAGCACATCGCAATTCAAAACGTCGCAAATGTCTCCCTTCTGACTACATATACTCTCAAGATTATCGCAGTTGTGCAACGTAGAGACCCCACCCCATGCAGTCACTGCACAGTCCGCCATTTCTGCAATGCCTTGGTGAAACCGGTTCCAGGCTTTGCAACCCTCAATAGTGTATCCTTGTGACGACGAATCGGAATCACTAGATGATTGGGAGGATCTCGAAACTGTTCGCCAGGGAACGTTCTGCGCGATCCCGGCCCGAACAGCATCTTCCATGCTGTCTGTGTCCATCAGCAGAACCACTTTCTTTGATAGTACTCTTGCAACCCGAAACACTTTCTCAAGTCGCGATTGCAATCGTTTACCGGCATCTCGTCGCCGAACCCGGGTAAGTATAACAGCAGGATTCCACAGCTGAATCACGGCAGCAGTACTCGCGGCATCCGAAAAGTCACATGCGACTGCGTGGACTTCCGTCACTGACCCGCGACTTTCAGCCGATGACTCGGATTCCGAAGGAGGGGATGAGTAGCACCACGACGCGGTCCATTCTCCGGCTGAGCTGCGCTTCACTTTCTCAGGTATACATCTCACCGGCGTGCCATTCTCGGAAAACGAGCTGAAGTCGTAGGCCGACGTGGCTTGCAGATTGGTTAGAAAGTCTCGATGGGGAGCACTGCCGCCTAGACTGATGGAACGAGATGAGAACGGCGCGTGGAGATACGGGGTCAGATCAATGATGAGCACGATCAGCGACTCGCTGGGAGCAGAGTGTTTGACTGGCATTGTTGACCAAATGCCGAACCATGAAAGACGAAAGATGAACGACGGAAAGAACAGAACAGGTCAAAGAAACAAAGATAGAGCAGGAGGAACATCATTGGTGACAGTCTGACAGAAAGAGCTGATCCCTCGGGATAGGCGGAAGCTTGGCTCGATATCAGATCAACCTCTGGGCCCTCGTGGCGAACGCGGCCGCGCGGCCGGTGACAGAACGCGCCGAGCATCACCGCAGGGTGCTCCGTCCCTGGCTCGGGGTTAACGCTCCATTGGGAACTGGTTCGTGGAAGAGTGACACGTCTAAGAATAAATGCCAGCGATCATGACGTCGTCTTAGGGCAGAAAGCATTCTGGCAAGAACCGATTTGCGCTGAATGGGAGCTTTATTGAGGTATTTGGGAATGAACGTCATGCTGACTTAGCATGCACCGTAATGTGTCACACCCACGCGCACGTGTGCGACGTGCCGAGATAGAGTTTAGACCCTCAAAATCCATTTCCAGATACTACAGTCTGACCTCGCTAGAACATAGGCTACGTTCCCATAGTATTCGCAGCCTGACCTTCTAGAATGTCGACAGACGGGCTTGAACGGCGGCCAAATCCAGCAGGATGGCGCCAGCCAAAAGCGCCGTACAACCCGTACGACCCCGACGACCAGCGGCCGGCCGAGGGATACCCTTCAGAATTCAACACTCCGATTCCCAAGAGCTGGCGCGTTCGCGCGGGCGAGAATCCGAATTACCGTATGTTTGTGAATCGAATGCGAATGGAGTCATTTCCAGGCAGCGCGCCCCCGAGTGAATTGTATTTTGGACGTTTGAAGCAGCTGAGGAGAGTGAAGCGGGCGGGTGGGTTCGTGGATGGCACGCAGTATGCTAGTTTGCTGCTTTGTTCATGTGAGATATCTATTTTCTTTTAATATTCGACCTAGTAGGGCAATTGCTGATATATAATAGGCGTGATTGTGTATGGCACATTTTTCTATCGGTGGAACGACGGTTTCAACAACGTGTTTTCTCGAGTAAGCACCATGTTCACACTCTAACTTGAAATTCCACTGACAATTATCCAGCCTTACCGCTTCCAGCTTCAAGTAAAGAAGTACTTCTTTGGAAAATTAAGCCCGCAGGAAGAATCAGACATCAGACAAGTGTCCAACCGGAAACAATCCGAGCGAGTCATCGACCCCGTTACCGTCTCTACAACTTCCTCCGCGCTTGACTCTGAATGGGCTCTTGAACGTCCGCGCCGGTCGCATATATTAGAAGCTGAGCGCGTGAAACAGGAGAGAGAAGAAAGTGCGTTGCGTAGTGGTGCAAGTGCTACCGAAGCTGTTTCCAATACTCCGGTTCAAACGGCCTCGAGTAGCGGCAAGAGCTGGTACAAATTTTGGTGATGTAATCAGACGACGGCGTCGGTCATTGTAAATACTGTAATTTTAGAGCACGATAGAAATAGAGAAGGTTTTTTAATATAGACATGCAGCTGGAAATATTTACAAGCAACGTGTTAATTGTAGTATACAGACCCTGATCATACAGTACGCAGGAGAAAGTTATCGAGCACAAGCAACAAACACCCCATTTTCAAAGCAGCAACAAGACGTAATCAAAAAAGAGCGAAAACACAAGCCATGAGCAAGCAAGACGCGGTCTTGCGATCAATAGCGAATAACAACTAGCAATGCAGAGGTATCGCAAATAAGAGTGCGCCAGTAGCAAAAGCAAAGCAGCGAATTCGACCGATGAAACAAAAATCATCGAATGACATCCAACGAGTCCTTTTCAATTCCTTCGCATAGTTCTAGTATATCGCTTCCGAAAATGCCGTTGTCCCAGTATGAAACCCGAGTGGGACTCGTCTCGTCCCAAAAGTCGTAGAATCTGACAGTTTCGTCGCTAGCAGCAGTGCATACTTTACCTCCTCCAGGCGACGAAACAGCATAGAGACATCTGATATCTTCTTGCCACGGAATTTGGATCAAGGGACGACATTCGGGGTACGAGTATATCGCCATGCGGATTGGATGTTCTGGATTCGCGTATCCAAACGTCGCTGCGATCTCCTTCGTGTTGCGCGACCAGACTAACGACGTGACTTGAGCATTGGTATTAAACGAATTGACTAGAGACCCAGAGTTTGTGTGCCAGAAACGGATTGTACGATCATTACTTCCACCACCTAATAAGTTAGTATTCCATTACACTTTCACATAGACAAGTCAGTTGCTAGCTACCGGTCGCTAATAAAGATGGTGACCATGGGCAGTAAGCAAGCGCTTTAACTGCCGCACGATGATCCCATCGATACCGGGGAGTTCGTGCTGGTCCCTGTGCATTGATATCCCAGATCGTGCACGTATTATCGTTTGCTCCTACTGCCATTTGATTTCCAGACGGACTGAAAGTGATTCCTAAACTTCAGATTAGATTTATACTTGGTACTAAAACGAGCGGAAAAGAGACAAACCGCATATCTGTTGATTGTGGCCCTTGGTCTGGCCAACCGTCTCAAGCGCAGCAGCGTTGGCATTCAGGTCGCCAGGATCAGTTAAACGGAATTGCATAATCTGACCAGACTCATCACCGGCATAAAATTCAATCGCATTAGATCCTGGCCGGAGCGGACGCCAAGATATGCAACACAGACCCACAGTGTGATAGTACTCTGCTCTAATGCGTTTGCTAGAGATAGACCAGCAAGTTATTGACCCATCCATGCGTCCGACTGCTAATGTACCTCCATCAAGACAGAACGAGACACATGAAACCGGCGTCGTGTTCTGCTCAGGTAAAAGTACGGCTCCAGTCATTTCCTGCCAGATGTAAACTTCGCTACCAAGGCCAACTGCGAGATCGTTTGTGGTAGACGACCACGACAATAGGTTTGTATAAAAATCATCTCGAAGTCCAGGCGCATCAAGTACTCTGTACAGAATTAGTAAGTTTCCAATCTCAATTCATCAAGAATCTACTCACCTAAACGGCGCATAGTTAAGCACCCTTCTCAGCGTTTTCTGGGCTTTGCGTGGTCTTCCCTCGTCACCACCCCTTGCCGCCCTAGCAGTCGCCCCAGCCACTACCAGCATCATCTCATGTTGATTAATCTTCCTCAGTTCGCCGGCATTTCCACCGCTCGCCAGGTCTCGTGCGCGTGCGTATACATGACTTGTTTGAAAATTCAGCACGCGACCCGGTTGAGTGATTGGAGTTCCCGCGCTAAATCCTAAGGCATGTGCGATCGCAACTCCTGCATCAAGCTGCTCGCGTGTAGACTGAACAGATCCAGGTGCTGAGTTGTAGCGAGTCCTCGCACTTGGAGGCGATACGGATGAAGGCGGGGTATCGACGTGATATAAGGGCGCTGTAGACGAAGACGGGATGAAACGATCTGGAGACAACGCACCGCGTCTCGAAAGAGCATGCTCTCGCCGACGATGACCCCGGGCAGCTAGATTCAACGACTGAGGCGTGCGAGGACGTCTAAATTCGATAGGAGGAGGGAGCACTATCAGCGGAGAATCGATAGTCTCTTGGAAACGAACAGAAAGTGAAGATCTATCAATATCTGGCGGCTCCATCGTCCCTTCAGTGAACGCGCGCGCTCAGAAAACTACTGAAAAGAATCCTGCCTGTCTAGAAGCGTTAAATAACCGTATCCTGTTTTCAAGACGGACTGGACTAGAAAGCATGTGCTCACCTGCGGCTAAATAGACTCGGCCAGTTTCGAAATGTAGAACCACCAATTATGCTCTAACGCGTCTCAATTCAACTTCAGAGAACAAGTCGTATAATATGATGTCGAGCTATATCTAAACTCTAAAGAAAGAAGTTCATTTTATAAAAATATAGTCAAGTATCGCTGGGCCGTCAAGCAAGTTTGATTTCCCCGTTTGTTTGCCGCGTACAGAACAGAAGTGACATCAAGAGCGCGTTGTGGTTTGTTGATTTTCAGGGGTAACCCTAGCCCACGCACCTATAAACTTACACCTCGATCCGATTTTTCCTTTCTTCTTCTTGTTCATAATAAACTACGACCGCAGACAAGCCGCGAATTTCGATTTGTGCTTTACTAAAGGCCTTCTGGTTATATTTCAGTTAATCAATAGGTTGTTTTGGCTGCGGTCCAGACTGATCCGACCTTAAAACCATCGCATAACAGGCGCCGCCGGATTCTTCGGAACTCGCGCCTGGCTGACCCATGACTGTGTGATGACCTTAGGTATTCGATACATTTACTTATTCTGCTTTGATCGTTTTAGATGTGCCGCTGGACCGCCTTCGTATATAATGGACTCAAACGGTAATGTGACCCGCCTGTGTTTCGTACGTTAAAGGGCATTACTCAAGACTGCGATGATATCGCTCTGGTAATCTGTATCCAGCAGCCTGATTCCTGTGATCCGCGTTTTATTTGTGAAGCCCGAATAGCAGGTCTCAATCGCTAATGTGTTTACACTGTTGCGAGGCGCGTTGGGCTTGAAGATTCTAGAAAGGCAATTTTTTCTGAGTTCCGAAACTGCTGTTTTCATCTGTTCGAACGAAAGAGAGAGTTGAATAGATAGCTAATGTTTATTAAGTAGACTCTGTGGAAAGAATTTCCGTGCTTGTTGCTCCTTGATAGTTTCTATATGCATTGATTCTATAGTAAACAGAATTGAAAGAAGGTTGATAAAGTAATAATATAGGCTGCTCATTTATAAAGAGGTCAAAACCGTAGAATTAAATTACTAGATACGGCAACAAAGTTTGATTTATGGCAATGAAATTGCGAAACGAAAATTCGAGATTCGATCGACCTAAATTTAATAGTCAACTTCGGTGTACGCAACGATCACGACCGATATACAGAGCATACTTCTATTCATATATGTACATATATTTGCAATTGAACGAGTGATAGATTGAAATTGCTGCATTGTGTTTATATTGATCCGTTTCTACAATATACAGTCTCGGAGGTAAAGCAACTAGCGAATCGCGGGAAATTCACCGGAGAAAACTATCACGAAATGGACTCCACTATCGTGGAAAAGATTGCGGCATTACCGGCCGACGAGCCATTCTACTCTTTTGAATTCTTTCCGCCAAAGACCGATTCTGTATGTCTATTGTTAAGGCTTGCTGCATGTTGCTCAAGTTCATGAGTCATTAGTGCAGACTTCGAACAAAATCAAGTTATACATGATTTGCTAACGCGATGAAATTTTATAGGGCGTGCAAAATTTGACCGCTCGTCTTCGGCGCATGGCACAATTGAAGCCGCTGTTTGTGAATATTACATGGGGAGCTGGCGGATCTACAGCTACGAAATCACTCGACATTGCCAAGTTATGCCATTCAGAACTCGGACTTACGACATGTCTACACTTGACATGTACGAACATGGAGAAACAAGTAATTGACGAAGCTCTTTCGGCGGCCAAGTCAAACGGAATCCGGAATATTCTTGCGTTACGCGGCGACCCGCCT
This sequence comes from Myxozyma monticola, assembly GCA_030568405.1. NCBI lineage: Eukaryota > Fungi > Ascomycota > Lipomycetes > Lipomycetales > Lipomycetaceae > Myxozyma > Myxozyma monticola. The sequence continues at coordinate 18,599 of JAJLTV010000070.1, read as the reverse complement.
CGGGGAGACGAATACTGGACACCGCCCGAGAGCCAAGAATTCAAATACGCGGTTGACCTCGTGAAATACATTCGAAAGGAGTATGGAGATTACTTCTGTATCGGAGTTGCTGCATACCCAGAGGGATATGCTGACGGATCAAATCCGGAGGAGCAGGACCCACTTATTGATCTTCCCTATCTTGCCGAGAAGACTGCTGCGGGCGCCGATTTTATCATGACGCAGCTGTTTTTTGATACGGAGAAGTTTTTGGCGTTTGAAAAGATGCTTCGGGAGCACGATTCAGGGTTTTTCAAGTCAATTCCAATTATCCCAGGATTGCTTCCGATCAGTACTTATCAGTCTTTCATTCGTACTGCCAAGCTAAGTCATGCAAATATTCCAGAGGAAATCATGACTCGAGTGAGTGCAGTGCCTAGCGCAGACGATGAGCAGGTTAAGCAAATTGGTGTTGATGTTCTGATTGAAATGATTGATCGGATTTACAAGGAGACCGATCACAGAGTCCGAGGATTTCATTTCTACACTCTTAACCTTGAACGTTCAGTGGCAATGATTCTCGGAAAAAGCGATATAGTCAAGGCACCCTTAAGGGTAAAGCCAGCTCCCGCAGCTCAGTCAATTGACTCGCTGATCGCCGATGGAGTCAAGGCGGTAACTCTTAGCGACGGGAAAGTGGCTGTACCGACCGCTGAAGTGTCTATGACCCATGAAGCGGCATGGGACGATTTCCCCAACGGAAGATGGGGTGATCCTAGATCTCCTGGTCAGTAGAGATTGTTTTGCGAATTTTAGTGTTCTTCAACTAATGTATTGTAGCATACGGTGAGATTGATGGATATGGTCTTACATTACACGTGCCCGCGAATAAAGCTCTCGAGCTATGGGGAAGTCCTCAACAGACGGACGACATATCAAAGCTGTTCATCGATTATCTTGAAGGGTCACTACATGTTTTGCCATGGTCTGAAGAAGAAGGGCTCAGCGCTGAGACTAAAGTTATCGAAAGCGATCTTATTCGTCTTAACAAGCTCGGACTATGGACTATTGCTTCACAACCCTCAATTAACGGTTTACGTAGCGACGACGCGGTGTTTGGATGGGGACCTAGGAATGGCTACGTATTCCAGAAGTCGTTGATTGAGTTCTTCGTTCCTGAGAGCATTTGGCTCACGCTGAAGAGACGGCTCCAATCAAACAGCAGCGACGTACTTTCATACTACGCGTGTAATGCTAACGGTGATTTCCTCTCCAACATGAACACCTCAGACGTGAACGCAGTCACCTGGGGCGTATTCCCGAACCGAGAAGTGGTCCAGCCTACTATTATCGAAGAGCAAAGTTTCAGAGCTTGGAGTGAAGAAGCTTTCGGAATCTGGTTGGAGTGGCAAAGACTATATCCGAGAAACTCGGTTACGCATAACTTGATCAGCTCGATCCACGATTCGTACTTTTTGGTGTCGATTGTTCATCATGATTATGTGAATGAGAAGGCGCTGTGGGAATTTCTGCAATTGTAGTGCAAGTGTGTACTAACAACGACGAAGTGTTTTTGTAGAAAAGTTATTTAGAACCGATTAGCATGTTAATAGGATATTTTGACTGCGCAATGCTACTCTATGATTTGTTCTATACTGAGCTGTAACATGCTAACTATGTAGATACGCTACGTAATCTGTTGTATGGTCCAAGAATAATGTTATTCTCTATCATGTACAAAGCTTTTCTAATAATCATACAACGCCGTGGTACATGAAGCGTACACGTTCTCAAAACTTCCCAAGAAGCTTAACTGAATCTAAAATTAAAGCCCTGTCTTTGTTGCTGTCCACCAGTGGACTGCTTAAAAAACTGCTGTTGTCGACCCTGTTGAAAAAACTGCTGTCCGCCAGCTCCTCCGTAATGCTGCTGTTGGAAAAATGGATTCGCTCCTGGTCTATGCCCACCGCCGCCGCCACCATTTGAATGATCATTTGGATCATCGCCGTTATCAAATCGATCACGCAGATCCGGAGTCGAAAGAACTTCGTACGCCTCATTGATTTCGGCCATCTTCTTCTCAACCTGCTCGGGCTTGAGATCTCCTCGATATTTGTCCGGATGGAACTCCTTTGTCTTTTGCCGATATGCTTTCCTGATTGTTTTCTCATCAGCGTCGCGAGAAACAGAGAGGACCTTGTAATAATCCTTTGTGTTTGCGCGCTTCTGAAGCACTTGAGCTTCTTTCATCATATTCGCAACTCGCTGATTCTGACCACCCGTGGCTTCATGGGCCTTCTTGAGAATTTCAAGCGCCTTGTCGAATTCGTCCGCGTTCAGGTGAATCTTGGCCGTGAAAAGTAATCCAACGATAGATTCGGGTCTTGACTCTAGAATCTGCTCACAATAGTTTGATGTCCATTTTGATAATTCTAATGACGTCTCGCATAGTCCCTCAATCAGTTCTAGTTCAAGCTCACGAGTTGCTTCAGAATCCTTCGACGACGGAATGTGTTCAGCTTCTTCAATATTATCTGAAATAGTCTTGATCGTCGTCAGCAGAGCCGTGTGATCAGCGCTACCGATTGACACAGCCTTGTCATAGGACCCCCACATTCGTTTTTCGCGGAATTGGAAAGCCTTTGCTAACTCCTTGTCTAACTTTTTATATTCACGAAACGGGACCTTGCATGCTTTCGCGTCGGGATCGTAATGTAAACATTTCGCTAGCTGCTGAATTGCGCGATCACGCTCGTTGAGATAAAAATACTGTAATCTCGCAATCCGTACATACGGCTCTGGGGAAAGCGGGTTCGACTGTATGACGTGGCTCAAATCCCCAATCGCACCAAGCAATTGACCCTTCTGCAACCGACACTCGGCACGTAACGATCTCAATGAGGTTAACGATGATGCGTACGTGATAGCAGTTGATGCCTGCGAAATACAATCATCGATATGTCCCGCCTCGTACGCAGCATGTGCAGCGGCTGTGGCAGCTTGTGCTGAGTTGACTTGTAATAGGTTTTCTTGCTGTGGTTTCGAAACCAGTTTGAAATCACTCTTCGCACCGTCCCATTGTCCGAGCTTCGTCCTTAACTTGCCACGCTGAATCAGAGCCGAATCAAAATCGGGCTTAATACCCAGCGCGCGGTCGAAATCCGCCATAGCGGGCTGCAACCGGCCAATTGAGAGATACGTCGCACCACGCTTGAACACGGACAAATAGTTCTGCGGATCTGCTTTAACTGCTGCATCGTAGAATTGAATCGCATCGTTGAAAGAGCCCTCGGCCAGGAGTGCGTCTGCGCGGGCAAGATACGCGCTCGGTGTGAGATCCGGGTCGACTTCAACGGCCACAACCGGGGAGACGAGGAGCAGTGCCAGACCCAGTATACACGGTCGGAGGATCATTCTTGCTATACAGCGGCAATCCAAAAGTTATTGACCAATAGCAGACAATAATGTATTGCAAGAAGACACGTAGAGTTAGCGTTGAGATACAATTATGCCGCGAGCTATGGAAATTAAGAGTGAGCTGGCCTCGCGTACATCCACGTGACGTCACGTGAAAGGGATTTATATAAATTTGGCTATTTAAGGGATGTAACTACATAGTTAACTCGAGTAACTACATAGACTTGAGACTAAAGAAATTAATTTGTTCACACTTCACAGACTCGCAGTTCGATGTAGACTTGTAGAGATTAGAAATATGATTTAATGAAATATCAAATGAGCTTTCTATGCATTGATCTTTACATGCTCTCCACAGCCAGGACACACATCGAGCGCTCTAAACATACGCAATTCCGCCAAAGCCTTCTGTGGCTCAAGATCAAGTAACTCACAAAGCTTGTCCATATCAAACGCTTCAGAAAGTTGATCAAAAAGCCAACCACGCTCATACGGATCATGCAGCGCTCCGTGCGCGTCGCCAACAGGAAAGAGTACAGGTAAAAACACAAACATGCCGAAAAACTGCATGCTGTGAGGAACTGAACGCATTAAACCGCTCGTGGCCGTTTCCATTTCTTCTCTGTGAACTGCGACTTTGCGTTCGACCAATCTGTGTAACCAGCTACTTGCGGGCGCACTTTTCTGTGCAAAAGACAGATAAGCGGCTGGGGCAGTCAAAGCTTGTAGATATGCCAAGATGACTTTCAAGAAGTAATAGCGCGTCATAAAACGAGAACTGAGATAAGAAGGATACTCGATATCAGATTTAAAGAAGTGAGTACGGATCCATTCAGCATCATTATCCACAGCTGCACAGTGAACAGAAACGTAAAAGCCAAGATCGACATCCGAGGCATCGGGAAACTTGGAAGGATCAGCTATAAAGTCTCTCACGTCGGTAAAGTACTCGCCACTGATTGTCTCCAGTTTATCACGCTCAATACACAGTACTGAATACAGTTCAGTCAAGGCAGGCCATCCTGCTGCATTATTGAATTCAGGCCGCAGCTCTGGCAGATAAATGTGGTGCTGATCGCAATCAGCCGAAAAAAGATGCGAAAATAATACGTTTGCACGTTCTTCCAGAGCTGCGACGCTGAATGTCAAATCATGGAGATACGTTTCAATTGACGGAATTCCGTCCCCAATAAGATGCGCTCGCCATTCCGGAGAATGCATGACTGATGACTTTCGGATAATTACTGCGTGCGTAGAAACCGCTGGTATCATCGCAGATAGTGCTAGTTTGCAAGAGCCCGACGCGCATGCACGCGGACCTTGAAGCTCAAACAATTTGACAACACTATTCAGGTGCTGCATACACAGCGGTGACGAGGGTCCGGATGTAAAGATGTCGTAAAGCATAAGGATTACCGCAGCCCACACGTACTCATCATTACTGCGGAGAGACGCATCATTTGACTGGAGAGGTAATAAAGAATCGCTGATACGACCACTATTTTCAGACACGCTAGGACTTATTACATCAGAATTCTCTAGAGGGTCGAAATTCTCAAGCCTGCTCCGCTGCCGGGAGGAGCTGAGAGTACGGCCAACCAGATCTTTCTGCTGCCGTACTGCAGCAATATACCAAGTAACACCAATATTTGACGCATCCACTCCGTAAAGTCGCTGTCCACAATACGTTACAACAAGAGCACGAGCAGCATATGCACTCGCAGATGGTGTCGGCGACATCGCAAGGCGCGCAAGTGACAGAGTCCAAGCACGCACTATACCGGCAGCATCCGGTAGCAATGAAAGTCGAGCTGACGTTGCAAACTGCAAAAGTCGAGATGAGCAACGACTGACAAGATCAAACCCTGAAAAAAGCGCTAGGTCATACGGAACCGTACTTGCGACCTGCCGGTTACTTTGTGCGCGTTTGGAACGGTCTTGACTCCTCCGACTGTCTTTGCTGGGCCCACGACTAGATTTCTCGGTAGTGTCGAGTAAGATGACAGGGGTGCTATATTCTGGACTTTTGAACTGTTCTGGTCGCTGGATATCTTCAGTGCCTCTGGATGCTCGCGAAAGTGTCCCAGCGTCCATGCTGGGATGATGAATTTTGAAGGTAATCCCAGTCACTGGACCGTCGCATATTTCATTTCTTCTAATGCAACGCATGCATTCGGGAATAGCTCCATCACACTAAACACAAGGTATCCTGTTAGCAGGCTCCGACATGATAGGAAATTATGGAATGGTACCTTGACTTTCCGTCTCTTACAATTTGAGCACCCGCGACTTCCTCCGGGAACCCCAACCATATCGTACGATACCCATCTACTGCTAGCTAGGACCTGACAAGAGTGCAACTAATATACGCGCCTGTCGAATTGCAATTTATTTGCATCTCATTACATGCAGCGCATGCAATTGCAAATAGAATTGTGATTCGAGATGTTCATTGTTAAACGGCAATTGTTCGGATCGCGCGGTTAGACGCCCTTACCCTAGTTATTGCATGGAGTTTTGCGAGCGCTTATTGCCGAGAATTATAATGCAGTTAATTAGCCCAAATCAATTGAAGTGAATCAGACGATCGCTGGGAATCAACAGGGTTCGATTGAGAAGGTCCGCTGGGTGCTAAAACGACGTGGAGTCCATGAGTAGTAGTATGGTAATATGGTTTAACGGAGTAGAGCTTGTCTTTGGCCAAGTCTCACGATGAGTCACCAAGGCCTTGCGATCGTAACAATTGAGTGACTGAAACGACTCAAACGAGCAGGATGTCGCTATATATAGCGGGGACGCGCAATTACTCATAAAGGAGGCCTACCGCGATGGCTGTGGAGACTGAGACGGAGAAGCCGCGCAATTTCGTGCGGTGCGGCGGCGACGATAAGCAGCCGATAAGCAGACGCGGCGAAGCCGAAGTGGAGCTGCTTGACACTGCTTACTGAATGGCTGAGTTGCTGGACTTGTGTTTGCAGGACCTGATAGCATAGCAGTCGACTCGTGAAGTTCAGAAGCTGTGAACGACAGACGACAGTCGTCGCTCGTCCGACCAGGCCCGCTGGAGTTGGACCGTGATGTTATTGTTGACCGCCTTCTCCAATCGCTCAGCGCGAGGACGTGCGCGTGCTCCGACCCCCGGCGCACGCCACGCCTGCCACACGGCTAAGCCGCATACACTAAACTCCGGCCGCGCAAAGTCCGGCTGTCGGCGCGCGCGCGTCGGCTAATGCGAATGACCAAGCTTTTCAGTGCGTTGTAGCGAGCCGGGCGACGGGACAGAAAGCGAGTAAACAGGGGTTTTCGGCGCGGAATCGCGGTCGGCGAGCGTAGAGTACGCGCAGAGCCGCGCCGCGTAATACTTACGCCATAACCACCGCGCCGCGCGTTGCTTGTGCTGCTTAGCTAATGTTCTCCCGCCAACCGCCGCGGGCCCGTTCGCGCTGACCTCAGTTTCTCAGCCTGACTCGTTGTCACCGCGACTTCTTTCTTCTCTCCTCTTCCTCTTCCTCCCCCTTACCTCTCCTCTTCCCCCCTACCACTATTCCCCGTCTTCACCGCCGTCAGCCCACCCGGTCATCTCGCCCGGACTGCTGAATACCGGCCCCCCTCCGCTCGCCGCAGCGCGCTTCCAGTCATAACTGCTCTCCCGTCCAGCACTTCCACCACCACCACCACCGTCATGGCCTCTCAGACCGCTTTTTCTGCTGTCCGCTTCGGCATTCTTGACATGCCAATTGGCTATCCTAGCCCGCAGGGTTTCTGTCGCGATGACGAGGGATGGGGCCCCGTGTCCGAAGACTACGATTTCACGCCGTGCTTTTCCGAGGGCACCCTCGTGGATCTGGTCTCTATCTTCATGATCGTCATGGGCTCCATTCAGATTGCGGGCCTTCTCAAGGTCAAGCCTGTGCCCACTAAGAAAAACTGGCACTACTGGACCAAGCTCGCGCTTGTGATCCTCAATGCCTTGACCACGCTTGGCTACGCGCGCCAGATTGTCGACGTCTACAGTGATGCCCTCATGGACGTCCGCCTCTACGCCGCAATCCTCAATTTTTTCGCTTTCGCTGTTGCTTTGTACTTGCACCATCTTGAACATAACCGTGCACGATATGCCAACGGAGCATTGCTGTTTTTCTGGCTGTTCGTCGTTCTGTCTGATGGAGTTCGTCTCGTCGGCTTTGTCAATCGCGAGGCTCATCTGCAGAACCCAGGATTCATTACCACGTTTGGCTTCTCCTTCATTTTGTCAATTACTACCTTAGTTCGTAAGTATTTCTGTTCTCTTTACAAGCTTTTCTTTCTTTCGTTTGCGTATTAATCGTTTCTAGTCGAGGCTTTTGTTCCGAAGGCGCGCTCCACATACGAGGTGCTTGTCGACGAGATGGACGAGTCCCCGCTCGATCGCGCCAACATCTTCTCCCGTCTCACTTTTGAGTGGATGACCCCTATGATGAAGCTTGGCTACGAGGCCTATCTCACCGAGGAGGATCTGCCAGCTCTTGCGAAAGGCGACAACACGGGCGAGTGCCGTATCGAATTTGAGAAGCACTGGGAGTCTCAGCGCACAAAGAAATCGCCTTCTATGGTTCGCGCTTTGGCGTCTGCTTTTGGATCGACTTATGCCGTTGCTATGGCGTTCAAGATCACCGCGGATATTTTTTCATTCACCCAACCGCGTCTGCTCAGACGTTTGATCCTGTTCATCAACACATACACCGAGGGTGAGCCTGATCCGTTCACTGGAGGTGTGGTCATTGCGTTTTCCATGTTCTTTGTGTCGTTGGCGCAAACTGCTGCCCAGCACCAGCATTTCCAGCGCACCATGACTGTGGGTATGCAGGTCAAGTCTGCTCTGGTTTCGTCCATCTACCGCAAGGCTGTCGTTCTCTCAGGCCAGGCTCGATCTGAGAAATCTACTGGCGACATCGTCAACCTCATGTCGGTCGATGCGCAGCGTCTGCAGGATATTACTCAGAACGGTATGGTTCTCTGGTCCGGGCCGTTCCAGATCTTCCTCTGCTTGTACAGCTTGTATGGGCTGCTGGGAAGCAGCATGTGGGCGGGTGTGTTTGTCATGGTGGTCATGATTCCTCTAAACGGTTACATTGCTCGTAAGCAGCGAGCGCTGCAAAAGTCGCAGATGAAGATCAAGGATCAGCGTACTCGTTTGACGACCGAGATTCTCACGAACATTAAGTCTGTCAAGCTTTACGGCTGGGAGAAGCCGTATATGGAGAAGCTCTCTCATGTTCGTAACGATCTCGAGCTTCAGAACTTGAAGATTATGGGAATCTACTCCGCTGTCTCGTCTTTCTTGTGGGCTTGCGCTCCGTTCCTGGTTTCCTGCTCCACCTTTGGCCTGTTTGTGTACACTTCCGGCATTCCTCTCACTACCGATATCGTGTTTCCGGCCTTGTCTCTTTTCAACCTGCTTACCTTCCCGCTTGCCATGTTCCCCCAGGCTATCACCAACTTTGTCGAAGCCTCTGTTGCTGCTACCCGTCTCCAGGCTTTCCTAGTCTCTCCTGAGCTTCAGGATGATGCTGTCGTGCGGAAGGAGGCTGTGACGGAGATGGGTCAGGACGCGGTTGTTATTCGCAACGCTACCTTCTTGTGGGACGAGACCGGTCTCAGTCGCCCGGCTCTTAAGGAAGTGAGTTTTACTGCAAAGAAGGGCGAGCTTGCGTGTATTGTGGGTCGTGTCGGATCTGGAAAGTCCAGCTTTATGCAGGCCATCTTGGGTGATCTGTTCAAGGAGAGCGGATCTGTTACTGTTCACGGACGTATCGCGTATGCCGCTCAGTCGCCCTGGATTATGAACGCCACCGTGAAGGAGAACATTGTGTTTGGCTCCCGTTTCCAGGCTGATTTCTACGAGACTACTATCAAGGCCTGTGCTCTGGTTGAGGACTTTTTGGCGCTTCCGGATGGTGATGAGACAATTGTTGGCGAGAAGGGTATCTCACTCTCTGGTGGTCAGAAGGCACGTCTCAGTCTTGCTCGTGCTGTCTATGCTCGTGCGGACGTTTACGTTCTTGATGATCCTTTGTCTGCGGTTGACCAGCATGTCGGTCGTCATTTGATTGACAACGTTCTTGGCCCTGACGGCCTTTTGGCTACCAAGACCCGTATTTTGGCTACGAACGCTATCACGGTTCTGTCTCAGGCTTCGAACATCACCATGATCCGGGAGGGTGAGATTGTTGAGCAAGGACCTTTTGAGCAGGTTATGAGCTCGAAGCTGGAAATTTACAACTTGATCAAGGAATTTGGAAAGAAGGCTGCTGTGGCCGAGGAAGAGGAGGTTGCTCCTGTTACTCCTGAGGAGAGTGAGGCTGTTACCGAAGAGGGTTCTTCATCTGATGAGGAGGTTGCGTTGAAGAGACCTGCTCGACGTGCTAGTGTCAGTACTCTTCGTCGCGCGAGTACTGCTAGTATTAGACGTCCCAGACTTGTTGATGAGGAAGCCCAGAAGCGTTCGCGTCAGTCGAAGGAGCATCTCGAGCAGGGTCAAGTCAAGTGGTCTGTTTACAAGGAGTATGCCAAGGCTGCCAACCTGTATGGTGTTGTGTTCTTCATGGTGCTGCTGATTACATCTCAGGGAATCTCAGTCTGTAAGTTTGGTTTTGGAAGTATTCTTGCCATTGATTATCGACTAACGAATGTATAGTGGGCAACGTGTGGCTCGAGCACTGGTCCGAGGTCAACACTGAGTCTGGAGAGAACCCCAACACAGGAATGTACTTGGGAGTCTACCTGTTTTTCGGAATCTTCGCGTCGTCGCTCACGGTTTGCCACACTCTTGTGCTCTTCATTTTCTGCACTATTCAGGCTGCCCGCACTCTGCACAACAAGATGGCTGAATGCGTTGTTCGCAGTCCGATGTCATTCTACGATACTACTCCTATTGGCCGTATTATCAACCGATTCACGACCGATGTTTACCGTATCGATGAAGTTCTGACGCGCGTGTTCTCAATGTTTTTCAACAACACTATCCGTGTCGCGTTCACTCTGCTCGTCATCTCGACCACTACACCGGCCTTCATTGTGCTCGTTGTTCCGTTGACTCTTCTGTATCTTTACTACCAGCGATACTACCTTCGTACGTCGCGTGAGCTTAAGCGTCTTGACTCGGTCTCTCGCAGTCCTATCTACGCCCACTTCCAGGAATCGCTCAGCGGTCTTTCCACGATCCGTGCTTTCCGCCAGATCGATCGGTTTAACAACGTCAACGAGTCCTTTGTCGACTACAACTTGCGCGCGTATTTCCCCTCGATCTCCGCCAACCGCTGGCTTTCTATTCGTCTCGAGTTCATTGGATCCGTGATTATCTTTGCGTCCGCTGGATTGTCGATTGTGTCTGTCTCGTCTGGGGGTGTTCGTGCTGGTCTCGTTGGTCTCGCTATGAGTTATGCGCTGCAGATCACTCAGTCGCTCTCGTGGATTGTTCGTATGACTGTCGAAGTCGAAGTCAACACGGTCTCTGTCGAGCGTATCCTCGAGTACTCGCAGCTTCCTAGCGAAGCTCCTGCCATTATCAAGAACCATCGTCCTCCTGCCGCCTGGCCTACTTCTGGCGAGCTTGTGTTTGAGCACTACTCCACTCGTTATCGCCAGGGTCTTGATCTTGTGCTCAAGGATATCAACATTCAGATCAAGCCTCGCGAGAAGGTTGGAATCGTCGGACGTACGGGTGCGGGCAAGTCGTCGCTTACACTTGCATTGTTCCGTATGATTGAGGCGGTTGATGGACATATTGACATTGACTCTTTGGATACGTCGAGTATTGGATTATCCGATTTACGTCACCGTCTTGCGATTATCCCTCAGGATTCGCAGGCGTTTGAAGGTACGATTCGGGATAACTTGGACCCGTCGCATGCACATGACGACACTGAATTGTGGGAGGTTTTGTCGCTTTCGCATTTGAAGGATCATGTTGTCCGAATGGATGGCGGATTAGATGCTCGTGTAGCTGAAGCTGGGTCTAATTTGTCTGTCGGACAGCGACAGCTGATGTCTCTTGCTCGTGCGCTTTTGACGCCGTCAAAGATTCTTGTGTTGGACGAGGCTACGGCTGCAGTTGATGTCGAGACCGATAAGCTGCTCCAGGAGACCATCCGGACCGAGTTCAAGGACCGTACTATCCTTACGATTGCGCATCGTCTCAACACAATTATCGACAGTGACAAGATCGTCGTGCTTTCAGCCGGCACAGTGGCTGAGTTTGATTCGCCTCAGGCGCTTCTGGCGGATAAGAACTCTATGTTTTATTCGCTGTGCAAGCAAGGTGGTCTTGTCGTTGACGGAGCTGAGTCGTCGAAAATTGTGCCGCTTGATCCGCTTTCGGATAAGAAGGAAGAGTAATGAGTTGGATGGTTTGTACTGAGGCGGGAACGGTAGCATGCAAAGCTGGCGAGCTTTTTTGAGTTTTGTTGTTTTTGGTTCTTGTTTTGTTATAGCATATAGACTGGAGAGATTACGTACGTCACAGACGGCGGGAATATATATTATGGTTGTGGAACAAGTATACCATGGTATATGTGTCGGCGTATGCACGCAGTCGAGCAATCAAAATTGATTTATTTTCAGTCAGCCATGCAGATTATCTCAAGATCTTTTAAACATGTGTAGATTGTTTTACATCGAGCAGTCAAAAGGTCGATGACCGTATGACCACATAGAAAGAAGGCAAGAAACTAGAAAGAACTCCGACGTGAACAACTAAATACTCCAAACTTTGTACAGCTGGACCGACCATGGCAATCAAAAACTGACCAGCCAATCAATCAATTACTCCGCACCAACATCTTCCAACACAGGCTGTCGACTGGTTGGCACAGTCGAGCTTGGAGCCGAACCTGAAGCATGTACCGTACTTGATGACTCTGCGATAATTGCCTCGCTAGAAGATGCCTCGCCGTTGGATGCCGCTCGTGGAATTGGGTCAGAGGCCGGTGGAGCAGGTGCGTTCACGGTCGTCGGTTCGGGATTTCCAAACGAAACCATGGGATCCACTGGCGGTACTCCCAAAACGCCGTTTCCGAGAGGAATCACGTACTGTACCGTCGCCAAGGTGACCCAGACATTATCTCTGACCTGGATTTGCTGCAGTCCATTAGCGAATTGGCGCATTGGCAGCAGCGCCCAGCCGGGCGGCAATTCAAATCCAGAAGGAAGAACGACGGGTGAAAGTGGCTGTTGTTGTGTTTGAGGTGCAGATTGGAAATAAGCTTGACTTTGAGATGAAGGAGGCAGATGCTGTTGTGAAGTGGCGGCGGTATATGCTGATGGATTTTGTAAAGATGGGAAGTGAGGGTGTTGCGGTTGTTGGCCGGCTGCAACTGCTGGAACGTGATATGCGTTATTATTTGGACCTTGGTCGCCTGGCCGTGGAAGATTCGGATTGACCGGTTGTTGTCCGTGAGGATGCTGATGGTTAGGCGCCGGTTGTGCGGGTGCAGGTGACGTGGCAGGCGGTGACGTATCGAGAACAGGTCGTCGACAAGTCGGACATCGCTGTTGACGCTCAAGCCAGCTTCTTAGACATCCAAAGTGCAAAACATGGCCACATGGTAATTTCTTCGGTCGCATGCGTTCTGGTAATGGATGCTCTGCGTCTTCGGAATGAACCAGCATCTCCTCACGACAGATGATACAGGTCGATTCACGACCGATGTCTTCTTCCGTTGCATCCAAGTACCTGCTGTTCATCTGTGACGTCGCCTTTCTGTATCGTAAAAAGTCCCGAATCCGAGTCACAAATGAGCGCATTGTAAGATAGACATCGCGAACGATATGCAGCGGCAGTCCGTAAACCGTGAGCACTAGCAAGAAGAATGACAGATAAATGAAAAGCTTGACGAAATCCGTAACGAGGTCAAGATAAAACATAAACTCTCCCTTACGTTCCCACCCATCCAGATCATCGTCTTCAGCATTACGTGCCATCACTCGTAATTCAATCAAACTAAGAACATATCGTCCTGTCGTTGCCATGGCCGTAGTAGAAAGAATTGCAAACTCAAATGCGAACATGACCATCATATTGGGACCTCTTGAAAAGATATCCTCGAGAGCATATCGAATGATGTATAAGTCAACAATATTGAGTATGATAAGTGTTGCAGTGACCCTGACATGAAATAGAGTTGGCGATGCTGGTGCAACTTGCTCCATCTATCAATCATGCAGTTAGCAAACAATCGCATATACAATTAGATCAAAACCTGAGCAAACTTACGTATTCAACGCGATCAGCACTTAGCCAATGGAATATCTTGAGAAACAACAACGTGACAAACATGACCAAGAATCGAGCGTCGAACTCTTCTCGAAATATCGTCATGGCAAGGCACGTCTCAGTCACCGCGTACCAAGTCTTTTCATACAAATGCTCAACTTCAATAACTCTCAATGCCCCGAATAATATTGATTGTATCAACCGTCCAAATAATACCGCGATAAAGACGCCCATATTCGCCAAAATCTAACAAAAAAGTTGAGATCAGCCTTCCCATGTCCTATCTTCCAGTCACCTCGACAAAGCTCACCATGAGACTCGCATTGCTCTGCGATAAATACACACATGCCGAATAGAAATTGGGCCGTTTCTGGAACGCGAAAAGAACGACCGCGGTCGCCAGAAACGAGCTAGACTGTTCAAAATCATGAGTTAGCACGCCCTCTAATCGCTCGAGAAGCTTCATATACGTCATCATTTCTGCGATTCGTACAGAAGGAAATACATACGACACCATAGACTGCAAGACGCATTTCTGCACAATGCTCCGCGTGGAGTTGCCAACGAATCCGGAATTCGAAATAGTTCGTATATATAGTCGCTCAGGAAGTAGATGGAAACTAATTGTACCCAAGATGGGAAGGCGGGGGCCGAGCCTCGACGTGTCCCGTTTAAATTTGTAAGAAGAGGGGCTGGTACCAGCTTCATATATCTCGATGAAATATCACCATGCAGCTACACCAAGTAATAAAGCAATTAGTTAAGCTAGATAGAGGAGATGAAGTGATATTTATTATCAAATTGATGCCCATATACAAAATAAAACGTTATTATAGACTTGACTAACACGACTTGTCCGGATGAAAGCAAAATGCACGCAACCCCAACATCAACTTCAATCAACCTCCTTTTGGCTCTCTTCGTCCGTTTTCTGCGGATAAAAAAACGTCGTAGAGCATAAAAAAACCAAAGCCCGTTCTTTTCATCTTTCAATTATACTTCTACTTTCAAAGACTTTTGACAATATATAACATCCCGTTTGCAACGCTCCTGAGCAAAGCGGGGGGAGGGGCGAATGGAAAAAAAAACAACCATCGCAATGCTGGCTTCTTAATCGGAAGCAGTAGTGGCAGTGGGCACCGGCGCAGCGGCAGCCGGAGTCACGCCAGTAGCGGCCTGGTCTGCAGAACTATCTTCTTCTCTGCCGGGATCAAGTCTGTCCTCGGGCTTCATAACAAACTGCTGCCAGTTAAAGCGGGCTCGGACTTTTTGTCCAATAATCTCGATGTTGGGTGATAATCTGCACGCTTCCACAAGCATGTTCACGTCTCCATTTATCAAGTGTCTGAGACGGTTGAACTCGGCGAGTAAAGCAATAGAGACAAGGCCGTTGCTGTTCATGTTTTGTCGCAAGTAGATATCCTTGCACAAGTTCTCAACTGAGAAGTAGTACTCACTGCAAAAAGGTCAGTATCGTCTATAACGTATTAAAAAATATTCGTAGAGCTTACAGTTGAGCGACAACCAAACTCATTGGCTCATACGCATATCCCGGCATAACAGGAGGCGGCGGGAAGTTCTGCTGGAATCCAAACATGGCAGCCGCTGCCACGAAGTCTTGCTGCGAGTTGTAAAACTGGCGCGTAACAGGCTGGAACGGAATCGCGTTAACCGATGATCGTCTGAATTGATAGTTTCCGTTAGCATTCGCGTTGTTGTGATGAGTGCCGTTGTGATGCTGCTGCTGCTGCTGCTGCTGTTGATATACGCCGAAATGCTGTTGCTGTGGCACGAACTGAGGGCTCGTATGATTTGACCGCGGAGAATGCGCGCGCGGAGCGGTACCGTTCGGCTTTGCAAATGCCTGGCCCTGCTGAACAGCGGCAGGCGCAGCTTGACCATTCGATCCATTGGCGGCACCGTTAAAGTACTCGCGCGGTCGGCCATTTCCATAACTTCCATTAGTGTGAGGGAATGGTCTTGGCGCGCGCGCGGTCTTCGATGATGGGTTGCCGCCCTTAGCGGACTGGCCCTGAGTAAATTGAGAATGCTGAGGAGCGATGTTGTTATTATGCGGGTAGAAAGCCTGTCCAGGGGCTGCTGATGGGGCGGATTGCGAGGCATCCGACGAAGCGGGAGACGACGTAGCATCGCCTGTAGTGACGGCTGAATCAGTGACTGACGCTGCTGATGAATCAGCGTTGTCCGCCTTTACGGATTCGTCTTTGGCATCCTTTGTTGCCTCTTTCTTGTCATGATGCTTCTTGTTATGCGATGCCGTCGCAGCAGGTGTCGACGATGGCCGCTTCTCCGACGTCCCGTTCACCGAGCCACCATTCTTCTGTCTGTTGGTACGTGGGAAAGTACCTTTCGACCCCCGTGCGGAGTCGTCGGTAGCGTGAGCACCATCGGCGGCACCAGTGTCTGACCGGCTAGGGTTACTGCTTGCACGAGGCTGAAACGGCTTACCATTCCGGCTCGACTTGGGCTGTCCAATAATTGCGGGCGTGTATGGCACCCATTTCTCCTTTCCTGCAGAGAAAAAAAGTTAGTATTCAAACAAGCGCTAATGTGTGATAATCAGATCCAACAACTAACCTTGACGCTTTCCAGCTGACTTTGCTGCATTTTCCTTCTTGTCCGCCGATTCGTCGTCAAGAGCAGTCGGCCAGTCCTTTGCATTCAAATCAATGGCAGCGACCGACTTTGACAATTTGTGTTCCTTCTCTGCAGACGCTCCGGCAGCAGAGATCTCTGCAGGTGTTGGGTCGACAGCCGACAACGAGGCCGACACAGGCTTAGCCGGGATAGTGTCTTGCCTAACCTTCCAGACATTGACCTTGGGAAGTGGCGCGGGCGTGAGGTTAGGCTTGTGCGCAGCTGCTGCGGCCGCGGGTTCAGTCGATGACGCGGATTCGTTGGTGGTAGTCGACGCAGATGCAGACGACGATGACGTACTCGTACCATTCACGGACGAGTTCGCAGTGACAGACGCAGGCTCTGCCGGCGAAGCGGTTGAATCATTTGCAGCGGTGGCAGTGCTAGCGGAGACTTCGGACCTTGACTCGTCCTTGACGGCTGTGGAGGATGAATCAAGAGTAGCAGCAACACCGACCGGCGACGAAACAGGAGAAATAGACGACGGCGGCGAGTACGGAGCGGAGGTAGTAGTGGTAGATGTAACGGAAGAAATGTCCTCCTTTGCTGGTGACGGCGATGTCGGCTTTGCACTTGCGGCGAGCGCGTAAGAAGGCGGCGTGACGGCAGTTGCAGAAGGCATTGCGGAGAGCAGCGACGCGTAAGAGCGATATAAATAAAAGAAAGCTCTTTAGAAAAGCTGACCGAGCTGGACGGGGCTTAAATAGGCGCGGTTTCCGAAGGTGATCAGAAACCGGGTGAATTGACGACGAGTCGCGGCACAAGCGGGTTGCGCGCGAGGTAGCACAGACTCAGAAGATCTGACCCTCGGTGGAAAATGCCCAGACGAGAAATCAAAATGCGAATTCGCCAAGTCCAGCTAGAGCGCAAAAGATGCTGGAGACGACCTGTCGCGGTTGATCGATCGTCCGACGAGTTCTGGACGGCGAGCGGGGATGGGAGGGTACAGAAATAGTAAAAAAACGGTACTGACGACGTGGACGGGACGCGAGGACACGGATTTGTTCTGGAAGAAAAAAACCCGAACGTGCACAGGACTAGAGCTGACTCGCGGTGCTGAAACCCTGGACTCTGAAGAAAAAACGGGGCAGGGAATGAAGCGGACACGCGACGCAGGATGGATAGGCACGGAGGAGGGGAAGAAAAAAATTGGAGTCGGGTCTATAGGTGCAGTGTGAGCGGTCGCCGCGCGTGAAATGCAATCCAAATTACTGCGAGCCGGACAAGGAGTGCGTGACTCCGCCGTGACCTTGTGTTGTGTCTGGCTGGCAGCTCACATGAGCACGTGATGGTTTGTGACTGACACCGCCTGCGCGGTTGCGCGGTAAGTGCGGGATTGCTACGCAGATATGCCGTACATTTTGTGCGGCTTAAGGGAGCCGCCTTGTTTGATCCCTGATGCCAACACACTACATACAGACCGCGTTAATTGCGGCAATTGAAGTTTTACTGTATACCATGTGTTAAGTATGGACTGCACAGAGGACTGAAGGAGCAAGAAAATGATATACTTTGTTGAAAATGGTTTAACTGCAGCGATGTTCGTCACGTAGGTGCAGTAGCTACGGCGCAGCAGAACGCGTATCCTTGAGCTGTGCAGCCTCTGCATACGCTGTCCCAGTGTCTACGCTATGTAACAGGATTTGGCTATGAAGTGTGAATTCAACTTAAAGCATTCTGCATTCAGGTGACTGTCGTCTGGCGAGTACTATGAGCTATTCGTAGCCTGATATATCCGTTCTACTCTCTCTTTGATCCCGCAACAACACATCCAGACACGGTGATTTGAAGGTTTCCACTGTTATCCACGACTCAGGACTCAGGAGTCGGAGAATAGTTTTAACCTTGCAAAGCCGGGATCGCTCACCGCCTTCCCAGAATGCCCAGAAGTTCAGAACTATACATTCCGCGACTCGATCTTGCTATATTTTGGTACTCCTGAATTGAAGACCGACCATAGGGCTAGGGTATATTTTTTTTTGCGGGCGCAAATATTATTCTAGATATTTTCCGGTCAAGATGATTCGCCCCGAAATATCAAATATTTAGAAAATCATGCAGTCATAAATTATTGATAAATAGTTCCAGCAAAGCAAAAAAAATAAAAACTTCGATACCGGGAATCGAACCCGGAATTGCCCGGTGAAAGCGGACCGTGCTAACCGTTACACTATATCGAAATGTAATGCGGAATCATAAATTTATGCCGTTTGGATCGCCAAAAACATCTTAGTCAGAGACCCGACGCTGGAAGCTGCTGCAGAGAATCCGTGTATCCCACCCACGCGAAGCA